>OX453086.1:5766360-5840932 GCA_949699795.1 Spicauda simplicius | reverse complement strand
ATATCATTATCTTTATATCAATACTAGCTGTCCCGACAAACGTTGTTTTGATAGAGGAGTGACAGACGGTCAGATAGACAAACAAACAAACCCACAAACAAGCAAACTCTGCAGCTTTATAAGTATAGGAATATCATTTTCAGATACGAGAGTGGCAACACTGGGGATCCGGTTGTTATAAGTATCTATGTGATAAGGGACGACTGCATATTGTTGTAAGTATCTAATATCTTTAAACGAGCAATTCTTGTATATATATATGTAAACTAGCTGTTCCGACAAACGTTGTTTAGCCATATAAAAAATTAAAAAAAAATGTTAAGGATGGACAACCCTTAAGGGCTATGAAAAATAGATGTTGGCCGATCCTCAGACCTACTGAATAAGCATATAAAATTTGGTGAAAATCGGTCAAGACGTTTCGGAGGAGTATGGCAACAAAAACTGTGACACGAGAATTTTATATATGAGATGTTATGCAAAAATGTTGTACTTACCCTTTTTTGGTGTTCGTATGTTGTGTATTCGTCTTTGTATGTATCTATGGCACCCTCGACATAGGTGAAAAATCTACTGTGAGATTATAAATGTAGAAGGCGTTTTACGTTTATTTTTTAACTAGCTGTGCCCGCGACTTCGTCCGCGTGGCACGCAACGCAAGCCCTCAAGGATGAATAATTTTCCCCGTTTTTTTCACATTTTCCATTATTTCTTCGCTCCTAATAGTTGCAGCGTGATGTTATATAGCCTAAAGCCTTTCTCGATAAATGGTCTATTCAATACAAAAAGAATTTTTAAATTCGAACCAGTAGTTCCTGAGATAAGCGCGTTCAAACAAACAAACAAACTCTTCTTTATATATTAGTATAGATAGTTGATCCGGTGAACTTCGTTCCGCCTAAAATTATCAGTGTTCGTCCACTATATTATGCATCTATTATACATAAATCCTTCCTCTTAAATCACTCTATGTATTAAAAAACTGCATTAAAATCCGTAGCGTAGTTTTAAAGATCTAAGCATACATAAGAACAGACAGTGTGAAGAGACTTTGTTTTATACTATGTAGTGATATGATGGAAAAACGTTGTACTTGTCTTTGTATGTATCTAAAGCACCCTAGACATAGGAGATAAACCTACTGTGATACTATGAATGTAGAAAGCGTTTTAGGTTTATTTTTTACTAGTTGACAGGGCGAACTTCGTTCCCCCTAGGATTCAAAAATTAAAAAAATATCAGTGTTCGTCCACTATATGTATTATGTTTGCATTAAACATAAAAACATTCCTCTCGAATTACTCCATCTATTAAAATAAACTGCATTAAAATCCGTAGCATAGTTTTAAAGATCTAAGCATAAATAAGAACAGACAGTGGGAAGTGACTTTGTTTTATACTATGTAGTGATGTGATGAAAAACGTACTTACCCCTTCTTGGTGTTCGTGTATACGTCTTTATGTGTCTATGAGACTCTCGACACAGGAGAAAAACCTACCACCCGCTAAAAAACCGACACGAAGTGGCAAAGCGCACTTCAGTGATCAAATATGTGACAACAGCATAAAATGCCCGTGCCACACATGTGAACACTTATTTGATCACATAAGTGCGCACATGTCTGGCGCCGGCATAAGGTTATGAGTGTAGAAAGCGTTTTAAGTTAATTTTTTACATTCTTTATAAAAAAATACACAAAAGACGTATGAAATTTGACAAGGTTATAGTTTTTAGACTAATATTAGCGTGGAATTGGTATATTTTAAAACTTAACGGGGCGTAACACACCGTGACCACAATCCATGCAACTAAATCGAAATTTCGGCAAAAACAATTCACAAAACCGGATATCGCGGGTACCCGTTTAATATTGAGAGATGCTGTTACGATGAAAATATCCTTCGTAAATTATGTGTAAAACATACATAAAAATCATTTAAAAACACATTACACACAGTAGCATGCATTGCACACAAATACATAGATACTAAACGAAATAAAACGTTCATTATCTTCCTACTATGAAAAAATTTAATGAGAAATTATGAAAAAAAAAACCCTCTAACGCTATTAAAGTGAGCAAAGATTTAAAAAGTCAAGAATAATATTTATATAGTCATCAAATTTGAGCAAGTTACACCCATATTCATCCATCCATCAGCCTTTTGATGTCCACTGCTGAACATAGGCCTCCCCTAAATGGCGCCACTCCAACCGGTCCTGTGCCCTCTGAATCCAACGGTTTCCCGCTGTCTTCTTCAGGTCATCGGTCCACCTGGTGGGGGGCGAACAGTACTCCTTTTGCCTAAACGTGGTCTCCACTCGAGGACCTTCCTTCCCCATCGGTTATCGGTCCTACGAGCGATGTGGCCGCCCATTGCCACAGCCTGCTAATTTTTGAGTTTGAGACACCCATATCATAATTATAGAAATATTGCTGGTTCAAATTGTCGCGGCTGAAGGGTACCGCCTAAGTCAGACCATTTATTCGATTGACTATTTATTAATTTACTGGTTTTGTGAAGCCTTTGAAATAGCATCACCACCGCCACACCTATTTCTAGCGTGAAGCATTTCTTGCGTTTCGATAAAAGGGTGTAGTTACCGGCACACTTTCACATGAGGCGACCATCATAGTCCTCGGGAGCAACGCATCTGTGATTGACTTCAGATGGAACCCAAGTTCTGTATGTAGTTGATAACAGACGTCCATACGGCAGTGACCACTTACCATCAGGTGGACCGTATGCTCGCTTGCTACTTCAGTCAGATAAAAAAAAAAGATAATTATGAAGTCATCAGTATCTAAATTTACCGGTTTATCGGAACACAGACAGAAAGTCAAACTTATAACACCCCCTTTTTGTATCGGGGCTTAAAACTATCATGAAACTATAAAAGCCCGCCGCTAAAACATAAATTTGCAGTGGGGTGTATGAAAGTATGAATTTAGGTCGCTGTTTTTAAAACATAATACTCGCGTACACGTAATTATGCTGGTGAAAAATATATATATAAATACCTCCGTCTCCCGCGAAAAGTTCTTGGCGACCTTTGTACTTGCACTGCACTTCACCAAATATTTTCACTTAAAGCTCATGAACACCATAAAATTCACAAATAACATTATCACTGCCGAAGCACTGAAAGCGCCGTAATCAAGTTGGCGCCAAATTTTTTACGGCGCCGCAAGCCGAATTCTGAATCACTGTAGTGTGAGTGTAATGCTCAAACGTCAATCTATGTATTCTTTTTTTAAAATTATTTATTCTTTTTTTATGATTACGGCTATTTCGGATATAAATAAATATCCAATTATTTCTCCCTAAGATCCTTTGACTACTATAAAATAAACTTTTTTATGATTTTAAATTATATATATTTTTAATAGTATATCTTACATAGATTTAGTACATGTTGTACACGCCTGTAAGTGGCATACATATTACTTAGTGTTTAAGAATTATTTGTGAATGTCGTATATGTTAATAATTTAAAATTATCAGTGTTCCTGCACTATACTATGCGTGTATTATACATAGAAACCTTCCTCTTGAATCAATCTATCTATTAAAAAAACTGCATTAAAATCCGTAGCGTAGTTTTAAAGATCTAAGCGTATATAGGGACAGACAGCGGGAAGCGACTTTGTTTTAAACTATTATTCCTCCATATAGGTACGGACATTTCTAAGTACTAGTTAGTGTAGCTACCAAGTTTTATAGTCTCCCTTGCATATTTATACAATTAATGCTAAGTTGAATTAAAAATCTTTAATTTTACATGCAAATTCTATAACCACTCCTTCCGACCTCAACCTGAATCGGCGCTACTGTGCTAACAAATTACCTATTCTAGATAAGTAACACATTGTCATTTAAGGTCGCCTTCGATCATTAAGACTCGACAGCTAATTTCATTCTGATGGCATCAGCGACTGATCAAGAATTCTGACCGCTGTAGGCTAATTATAAGGACGCGCCCCCACCAGGTGTGTTACAGTTGGCCTAAAAGTATTAACTACAGCTTGTCGAGCAAAAAAGGTCGAGAAATCTACATCCTCCGGTGTGTGTGTTGTCTCGGTCTTGTTGAAATATGTAGGGTTGATGCAATGATGCTAGATTAGTAGTGCATGCGAAAACACGATATCAGCGCGCCCCCTCAATCCTCGCGCCCTTTTTTTTGTTTTCGAGGGGGAAACTTTCAAAAAGTACCCGACGTCATGGGAGCGACGCGGGTTATGTAAAATTCTTACCGCACTAAAACCCCCCGGTAGCCGACCTCGAAGCTGCGAAGAGGACTCCGGGAACTCCAATTGACCGCCGCCGGTGTCCTCAGCGTGTGCCCCATCGGGCTGTTCCCCGGTGGGCGTGAACTGCTCACCACACCTTCTGATTTTTACGGCAGCATGCAACCACACATGCCGCCGTCCTTCCCGGGGTCGCTTGGCCAGACGGTTCGAGCTCCCACTCTTGCCACCCGCAACCCCGGAAGCCTCTTTTAGTCGCCTCTTACGACAGGCAGAGAGTACCGTAGTCCTATTCTGGTCCCGGAACTACAGGGACAAATCCTCGCGCCCTAGGCAGCCTAATTAGCCTAAGGGTTAATCAGGCCCTGGATGGCATATCCTACACATAAACATGTCTCCACGATAAGTACCATGTTCAAGGCCGGATTTAAAAGTCTGATTTCGGAGTAATAAAGGCGAGTATCTCCCAAACATTTTCCAAAATTCTTTCAGTTGAGTTTTTCAATATTCTTCTTTGTGAAACAAAGTACTTTTTTACGCTCACACATGAAGGAATGTTATGCAAAAAAGTCACCTTTGGCATCTGTGTGTCTGCAATTTGATGCTAAAAATGGCAAGAAATAAATATTCAATGAAAAGATATCGCTAAAACTAATTTTATCGATATCTGTGTCGATGTCTACCTACCAAGTACCGGCCCGCTGAAAATGAAATCGTTAGATTCAGAGGGTACAAGATCGATTCGAATAGCGGCATTTAGAGGTCTATTTAGGACATGGATAAATGGAGCCGGAATTTAAAAAAAACTGAAGTCTAGAATTGAAGAGAGGCCTCTTTCGTGGAGGGGGCGGGGCATTTTAACACTTGAACGCTCCCTTAGCGTGTGTAACCGTTACGAACTAAAATGTATCAATATCGGCAAAAAGAATTCTTAAGAATTCAAAAACCGCATCTCATGAGTACCCGTTGATTATTAAAATGTATCTATTCCGCGATAATACTAGTCTAAAATCATATAGTATAAAATCAAAATGTATCAATTTCGCGACAATTTCGTCTAAAAGCCTAAAAACGCGTCTACACAAAAGTCGTATAATCGCAAGTCGTACCTCAATAAAACCATTAACATTTCTGTCACGTGAGAGGTGTGAAGACAAGTGGAAAGTGAAGTGGTGCGTAATCGCTTTACGGTGACTATTCACTATATATAATTTCTTTTACTAGGTTATTAACACGGCATTTCCCGTTTATAAGGTATTGAGTATCCTGTGTTAATCGAGGTCATAAACTAGGTGTCCTCCACAAACGCCCTGTAATTCCGGGATCAGAATAGGGCTACGGCATCCCCTGCCTGTCGTAAGAGGCGACTAAAAGGGGCTTCCGGGGTTGCAGACGGCTAGAGTGGGAGCTCGAACCGTCCGGTCAGGCGATCCCGGGAAGGACGGCGGTATATGTGGTCGCATACCGTCGTAAAGACTAGACGGAGCGGTGGGCCCAGCCGCCCATCTGAGAGGAACCCCATGGGGCAACGCGCTGAGAGGATTCCTGTTGCGGTCGGACCGAGTTCCCGGAGTCCTCTTCTCAGTGCCGAGGACGGCCACCGGGGGGGTTTTAGTGCGGTAAAAATCCCACATAACCCTGCATCGCTCCCACGGCGTCGGGTAACTTTTGAAGGTTTACCCCTTGAAAACAAAAATATCGTATCCTGAGTTAATCGCCCCAACCATCTCGTGGTGGAGGCGGCGGCTTATAACCCTCCCCTTCCCACTCCACACTCAATCCGGCGGCCGAGGAATGTTCTCGCCGACCCCCCTAACAAGCTATCGTCTGACCTGGATTGCCTCTTGGCGGCCCAGTAGTGGAATAACCTAGGTGCCAGGCATAGTGCTCATCCTCCGATGACACTAAGCTCAACCTTCTACACGTAAGTGTTAATATCCCGCGGAGCTCCCTTATGGAACTCCGCCAAAGCCCCTTTTTCTGCCCCGTGGGGCCATTATCAGATGAAGGTTTTAAGGCCTCAGAGGCCAAAGCCAACCTCTGGTGGTGTTTAGTGGGTGGGTACGTAGGTTTTTTCGTGAGTCCCACATAACCAATGCGGACGGCCGTATTGGTATGCATGAGCATTCACCACCACCCACCCTCCCCGCATGAAGGGTAGCCCTTTCCCTTTTGTCTGGGCGCAAAAAAGTGTTAATCGAGGTCATAAACTAGGTGTCCCCCTCAAAGGGATGCCCCCCTCGGTGACGGCCAAAATGAATGACGGCGACCGAAATGAATGATTTCGGAGTTAGGCCGAAACCCTCCTTCGATGGACAGAATGGTCGTGTCCCGAAAGAGGTTTAGTGGACTGTATTTGCGACGATAAAAGTTGCTACGTGCTATAGTATCTAACGCACTCACCTGCTGCTGATGGGCGCAGCCTCATATATAGGGTATAAGGCGCCTTCGACTCACCCTTAGCTCCAGCTAACTAGTCTTACCTCGCAGTGGTCTACCAGTTACCCTCTACCACTGCCAACACGTTGCGTCGATCTTACAGCACGTTGCACTACGAATTAGATTATTACGCGAAAAGAAGGAATTTTACAATTAGTGGCTACTATTCCGGATTACTAACGATAACGACAAAGTTGCGCGCGCGCCCGACGAATCAGGAAACCACGATTTTTGGCTAACGCCAACGAAAGGCCGAACGGTGACTTAGAGCATCGCGGTGAAGCCAAGAGGGATCCCAAGGACGCTCCGAGTGGGCTCGGCTCTGGGCCCGCTCTGGATGCAGGCGAGGGGGCTGGAATAAACATGGAATGCAAATGTAACTGACTTGAGTGGAATAAAGTGGAAGTGGACGAGTCGTGAGAAGTTCCCAAAGTTTAGGGAGAAATCATATGATTTTTAGAGTGCCTCAATATTTATTTAATTAATTCATAAAATCTTATATCTAACATTACAGAGATCCCAATGCGTTAGATAAGTTGAATAATAATACAAACTAGTCACCCGTAGCATCGGCCGAAATTCGACCGTAATTTAAATTAAAAATCAAATGTCATCTGACATTCTTGACTTTGTTTCTTTTCATTTTCATTTACTAAGTACATATGTGTTTGTGACAAATGCAAGGCAGTGTGTGTAATGTGTTTTTAGTTGATTTTATGTATGAAAAATGCATTATTTGAAAAAAATATTAACATTCTGCACTCCTTCTCTACGTCCACTATAACCGTGCAAAATTTCATACTAATCCGTCCGCGGCATATTACTTAAAAATCCGTCACAAATTTTTGCTTCACGTATTAATATAATAATAACAATAAATTCATTTTAACCATTGCAATAAAAAATAACATTCATTTATACAATAATATTAAATTAATTAAAATAATAATACAAAATCAATGTCTAATTAATAAAATAATCAAAAATTTTAAATATACATTTAAGATCAATCATTCAATAAACAATCACAAATTAAATACATATATTTAAAAATCAATTTCGTTATAAACGGATTGTTATTTTGTGTTTTCTGTCCTCTACATCCAAGAGGGGTCGCGGGAGGACAGGTGTCTCGGTGTGTCGTTGCCGTGCACCCTGTCTCTCGCGATTGAACTTGGGCGCACCGTCAGATGTTGGCCGGGGGCACACCGTCAGATGCGTTGGCGGTGGACGAAGAGGAGATGCGGTGTGTCGTTGCCGTCCTCCCTGTCCGCTGCGGCCGTTTGGTGGTTTGCGGCGGAACTAAAGATCCGCCGCTGGGTGTGACAGGTGCCTGTAGGGTCTGGAGGACTTTACGGGTGTCGGCTTGCTCATTGCCACGGTTCCTGGGTGGCGGTCTCGGGGTTGGTCCGTCGCCCTGCTGGGGGCTTTGGAAGTAAGGCGCGCCTTTGTGTTTTCTGGCGCCCCTTACTATTGGAGGGGAGCTCCATGCTCAATATGGAGGGGCTGCGAGAGCGGCCAGGCACCGGCGGGTTCGCGGATGACTGCGGAAACTTACCCGTGTTCCCGTACGCTGCGAGGAGATAAAAACCTGGGCGTTTAAGCCGGTTAGAGTCCAGCATAACTCAGCTGCTGCCGCGGGCGGCTGGGTATCCATGAGGATTACCCACTTTAAAAAAAAGACCCCCCTTCATTAGAACATCAGGTGATTTCACAAAAAGACAGTTTTATCTATAATAATTTAATATATTGCAACATACACCATATTTACACTTTTCACAAGTCAAAACCACAACCCCAAACTAAAATAACTCATGTTCACAATAAATGGGCAAAAAATGCGTTTCTCTTAAAATCTTAAAATATTATTATCCAAGGCCATATTTCGCTAGAAATTGTAGAGAAACTTTCTATAATTCACTCAAGAAATTTCACTTACAAACATTTTAAAAGTTAAAAAATAAAAAAATATACGGCACTCGGGGAACGCCGCGGTAAAGCTATTGCATAGCATTTTTATAACTTATGCGGTTATAATTATTTATTTATATGCAGTATTTTTTTTCTTTGATACTATATACTTTCTCACAAACAGCTGCTTACATATTCGTCCGGTTTCCGAGCAGCTCGTCTCGATCCGTGCGAGCTTCGTGTCGTACCATATACATACATGTTGAGCGAATGCTCGACGCGCTACATGGTAGGCGGAGTGGTGGGTGTTAGGTTTTTTCGTTACGGAATTTCTTGATTCGGTCGCCGTGCTCAAAGCCCGTGTTAAAAGCTATGCAATAGCTTAGAACTTTCGAACATAGAACCTCCTCTTTTGGACTATGTTAAAACCACATAATTATTTTTTTTCATTATAGAGGTATAAGATTAATTTCGGTCATGTGAACTATATTTTAGAAAATAAACATTTTATTAACATTAGAGCAGTGATAGCCTAATGGTTGAAACTTGCCCTCTCGATCGGGAGGTCCGAGGTTCAAACCTGGGCACGCACCACTGATTTATGTGCGTATTAAAATTAATTATCCCTGTTTTTCGGTGAAGGAAAACATCGTGAGGAAACCTACACACTCGAGTTCTTAAAAAAAAAAAAGTTCTCGGAGGTGTGTGAAGTCCACCAATTCGCACTTGGCCAGCGCGGTGGACTATGGCCTATAACTCTCTCATTCTGAGAGAAGACCCGTGCCCAGCAGTGGGCCAATAATGGGTTGATGAGAGTGAGAGAAACATTTATTAAGTTAATAACAACAAGACGAGCCACCTGATGGAAAGCAGTCACCGTCGCCTATGGACATTCGTAACACCAGAGAGTCGCCAATGCATCGCCGGCTGTGAAGGAGAGCTCTTTGCACCTTTCTTGAAGAACCCCATGTTAAAACGCTCCGAAAATCCCTCAGGTATACTATTGTTTATATGAAAAACTAGTTAACCCGGCTAACTTCGTTCCGCCTAAAAGTCAAAAATCTAAAACTATCAGTGTTCCTCCACTGTATTATGCATATATCTATACTAATATTATAAAGCTGAAGAGTTTGTTTGTTTGTTTGAACGCGCTAATCTCAGGAACTACTGGTCCGAATTGAAAAATTCTTTCTTTTTTGAATAGACCATTTATCGAGGAAGGCTTTAGGCTTTATAACATCACGCTGCAACAAAATGACGCAGACAAAGTCGTGGGTAACAGCTACAATTTATAAAGCTGAGGAGGTTGTTTGCAAAAATAAATCATGCCCAAAATAACTATTCCACGCGGACAAAGTCGCGAGCACAGCTAGTTATACATAAAAACCTTTCTCTTGAATCACTCTATCTATTAAAAAAAACTGTATCAAAATCCGTAGCGTAGTTTTAAAGATCTAAGCGTACATAGGGACAGACAGCGGGAAGCGACTTTGTTTTATACTATGTAGTGAAGTAGCATCCGAACATACAGTCCAGATAGTCACTACCCCTGAGCACTAAATTAAATCACCTCAAGATGGTAGAACCAGTGTAGTTCGACCGGGGAGGTACCACCGCCACACCTATTTCTAACGTGAAGCATTTCTTGCGCGAGATGGAAGGGTGTGGTTACCGGCACACTTTTATATGAGGCGACCATCATAGTCCTCGGGAGTAGCAACGTGTCTGTGATTGACTTCAGATAGAACCCATGTTCTATATGAAGTCAGTGATCACTAATGCATGCTCGTTTGCTACTTCAGTGTCAAGTCTTTGAGCGATTATAATCTTTAATAACATACAAATAAAGCCCATTTCCCTAAACAACAGACGCAGCTGACATTGGTTCACGTGAATACTCCAAATTCCCGCAAAGTTTCTTGAAAAACGCCTTCGACGTATCGCACCTCTTGCTCACACAGTGCGGGCATCTGTGAGATAGAAAGAGATAGAACATATAATAAGTAACACTTAAATTATTAAAATAAATAGTTGAGAGGTGTCAAGGGACACCCGGATGGAAAGATGAATTTATTTTATATTATTTTATTGTATAAATAATAAAGTAACGGAAAATAAAAACAAATTTATTTTCTATTAATTTATTACGTACAAGAAACCTGTATAAATTTAATAAAACAAAAATAATCGTTCTGTTCAAAGCAAAATAGAAAGACGAAACGAAAATAATTGTCTTGAGAGAGAGAGAGAAGAGAGAGAGAAGAGAGAGAGAGAAGAGAGAGAAAGAGAGAGAGAGCGCGAGAGAGAGAGAGAGAGAGAAATGTTATAATAAATATATTTATGTAAGGCTATATTTACTAGAGCAGCGATAGTCTAATGGTTGAAGCTTGCCCTCTCGATCGAGAGGTCCGAGGTTCAAACCCAGGCACGCACCTCTAATTCATGTGCGTATTAGAAATTAATTATCACTGATTTTCAGTGAAAGAAAACATCGTGAGGAAACCTACACACCAGAGAGTTCTTAAAAAAAAAAATCTCGGAGGTGTGTGAAGTCCACCAATTCGCACTTGGCCAGCGCGGTGGACTATGGCCTAAAACTCTCATTCTGAGAGAAGACCCGTACCCAGCAGTGGGACAATCTCGTCAACCCATTATTGTCCCACTGCTGGGCACGGGTCTTCTCTCAGAATGAGAGAGTAGTGGGACAAAAATGGGTTGAAACCCATTTTGAAGTTGCTTACCGATGTCGATGGGCGACAGTGACCACAGGTGGACAGGATGCTCGTATGCTACTTCAGTCAGATAAAAAAAATTAAAGTCTACCTAGACAAAAACTGCAGAGAAAGTCTAGGTCCGCTAGTGATGTGCCGCGCTACTATATCCGCGAGGGCCGCGATGAACACGGGATGGTCGTTCGGCGCTGCGGCCCTCTCAATCTGGGTTATACCGGCCTGGATGTAACAAAAATAAAAAAAAATCACATACATAATATCAAAATAATAAAAATTAAGAAAATAAAATATTTTTATTATATTTGTTTTTAATTATTAAAATTATTTTGTTTTGTTTTTTATCTTTTATTCTTTTCGTTTACTATTTGTATATTGTGAATAAAAATGTTTTTTCTTTCTTTCTATTGTTGTCAAAGCCCGAAGGTACATCGTATCAAATATCTTTCAACGAGCAATTCTTGTATATATATATGTAAATATATATCAACGATCTCGGAAACGGCTCCAACGATTTTCATGAAATTTTGTACTTAGAGGGTTTAGGGGCGATAAATTGATCTAGCAAGGTTTCATTTTCAGTAACTTAACTTAATTATTTATTTCTTTTTCTCTTTAATTTTATAAGACTCGAAATTTAATTATTACAATAAATAATTAACATTAGATTTTTTCTTTTCTTTTATTCCTTTTCTTACCTCTTTAGCCACCTCATCACAGTATTCGATGTCCAATTCATGCAAAGTTTCGATATGCTCATTCACGAACGCTATTGGTACTAGTATCAGATGCTTCCTGCCTTGCTTCGCGTACGCCTGTCGACAAAATTAGTTGTTAATACAATTTCATACTCTTAACCCCTTGGGGGACAGATTTTCAAAGAAGCCTTTCTTTAACGACGACCCCTTCATTAACGACGACCCTTTCTTTAACGACGACCCTTTCTTTAACGACGACCCTTTCATTAACGACGAGCCTTTCTTTAACGACGACCCTTTCTTTAACGACGACCCTTTCTTTAACGACGACCCTTTCTTTAACGACAACCCTTTCTTTAACGACAACCCTTTCTTTAACGACGACCCTTTCTTTAACGACGACCCTTTCTTTAACGACGATCCTTTTATTAACGACGACCCTTTCTTTAACGATGACCCTTTCTTTATCGACGACCCTTTCGTTTTCGACGACCCGCGTCGCGGAGCGGTTACCATACTGGTCTGACGAGCAATGGGTTCCAAATTCGATTCCCGGCCAGACAGGTAACTGAATGGTGAGTTTAGATTCATGTTCTGGGTCTGGGTGTTTGTGTATTTGTCTTGTGTGTGTCTATTGTACCCACGACGCAGGAGAAAATTCTTCTGTGGGGCTTTGAGTGTAGAAAGAGTGTTGTCTGGCCGGGAATGGAACCCGAAACCCACTGCGTGTCAGACCGGTGTGGTGACCGCATCGCCACGCGGGTCGTTACAGCAGGAAGCAGGAGTGTAAGCCTACCTTAATAGCATCGTCGGTGTACGGCTGCAGCCACGGCAAAGGTCCCACCTTGGATTGCCAGACGAGCCTGTGCGGGTTGGGGACGGAGAGCTCGGACATCGTACTGGCGACCGTCGCCGCCACTTCGTGGGGGTACGTGTCTCCACGGGAGACTGCCTGGGGAGAGATAATAATAATAATAATAATAATCGTTTATTTCCACCACAAATACATAAAGGGTTACAAAACTTAGGTGCATTTATAACAAAACTAGAGTATTTGTGGAGGCTGGTCCCTATAAAAGGTTAAAACCTGTGCCACAGGAGACCAGGCCCACTGCAACGATAGTTTTATTATGCAAACAAACTTAAAAGTAACATGGAGACTATTTGTGTGAGAAAAACAGATTCAGGTTTAAAATATAAGTTAGTACTATTAATAAAGAAGAAAACAAAAAATAATATATGTGTATATATTGTGTGTGTATGTGATTGTGTGTATGTGTGTGCGCGTTGGAATGTGAGGACATCTATGTGGGTGATGATTTAAAAGTTGAATTAATTATATTGGTAACCTAAGGAGAGCTTCAGTCTTGTCATAGTCAGTACTGAGGAGGAAGTTGATTGTAAGTTCTTTGCATTTGTGTGTGATTAATGGGTAAAGGTTTAATTTTTTGTGCAGTAAATTATATAGATGAGGCCCCATATATATGAAAAAGCGTTGTGTGAAGATTTTTTTTGTCGGTATGTACTGAACCACTGGATGATTACGTCGAATAGATAATGGTTGGTACTCAGTAAGTCGGTGTTGTTTCAGAATGGTAGCGAGAATGAATAATTGTCTAACGGTTAAGACTTTAGCAATGCTGTAAAGGTCATCTGTAGGAAAGCGAAATGGTTTAGATAAGCTAACTTTAAGAATTGACCTTTGAGCCCGCTCTAACTGTATTAAGGATGTCTTGGATGCGCCTCCCCATGTGTTAATACAATATGTTATTATAGACTCGCATAAGGTTTTGTATACCATCTTCATAACGTCTAGAGAAGCGGAGGCCCGTAGTTGCGAAAATATATACAGAAGTTTACGAACTCTTCCAGAGACAGTGTTTATATGTAAGCGGAAATTCAGATTTTTATCTAATATTACACCAAGATATTTAATCGAGTCTGCACGTTCAACTGTATACACTGAATTAGTATTTTTATTAGTGAAGATATTGAGGTTCGGTGTGTCAGGAGGAAGGGATGAGCTACGGATCGCAAAAGTAATTAATTTGGTTTTATCCACATTTAGAGACAACCGATTACAGTCTAACCATTTAGAAACAATGTCGAATCCATTTTGTGCAACGTCAAAGGTAGTGGTCCAGTCTTTTGAGGTAAATAAAAGTGCCGTATCGTCTGCATACGAATAGATGTTACCCGATTCTAAGTTAAGGTTGCAAAGATCATTGATATATATCAAAAATAAGCTAGGACCTAAAATACTTCCCTGTGGTACGCCGTATTTAACTTTTCTAAGTGAACTGGTGTGCTGACCAACTTTAACGAACTGGCTTCTATCAGACAGGTATGATTCAAACAGCGAGAGTTGGACACCTCTGACTCCGAGAGCCTCAAGTTTTTTAATTAATAATGGCACAGATACCGTGTCAAAAGCTTTTCGAAGGTCCAAAGAGATAGCGAGGCACTTATGACCATTCTCTAAATTCGACACTATGTCACTGACTAATGCGTGGACAGCGTCAGCTGTAGAACGGTTTTTTCTGAAGCCATATTGGTTAGACGATAAGAGACCTTTAGATTCAAGAAATTGGACTAGACGTGTGTTTAGAATTCGTTCAAGGACCTTTGACATGGCTGATAGCACGGAAAAGGGGCGGTAATTATTGACTTGGTTTCGGTCACCTGACTTGTGAATTGGATGGATTACCGCTCTTTTAAAGGCTTCAGGGAATACACCAGAAGTGAGACAGAGGTTACACAAGAAAGTGAGCGGAGTGACGATAATATTTTTGTAGGACTTCAGAAAGCTGGGTGAGATTCCATCCCAGCCCGTTGCACTGTCATTGCGGAGTGATTCGATATGGGCGGCGACCTCGGCCTCATCTATTGCGAGAAGCACAAAAGAGTCTTTATGGGATTTGGATTGAATGATTTGAATCAAACGATCCGCAGAGGAATCAACGTATGGGATGTTTTGGACGATTGCTTCACCAATGCTCGAAAAATATGCGGAAATGTGTTCAACAGCCTCAGAGGGGTTGTCTTTGCATTTTAGCAGTTCTGATGGGAAATACTTGGATTTCTTTGAATTTGTTATGTCGTGAATGACGTCCCATAGGCGTTTAGAATTATTACCAGCTTTTTTAAATTCGTTTTTTTCAAACTCAATCTTAGCTTTTCTTATGATATTAACACAGAAGTTACGATATCTTTTGTAGGAGAGTTTGAGGTCGGTTTTATTGGGGTTTTTCTTCACTTTAATATAAAGTTGGTCTCTATGTCTCATGCATCTTAATAATCCTGGGGTGATCCAAGGTTTTATTGGTCTACGTCGCCGAGGTAACCTCACAGTAAAGGTATTGTTTCGAATTGCTTGTTGAATAGGTTCGATTAAGCGTACGGCCGCTAGGTTAGCATCCACTGACTTAAAAACTGGCTGGAAGTCAATATTGTTAAGGTCATAGGTCAGGTTCTCATAGTTGATTTTCGTGTGTGTAGAAGTTACAGACGATGAAGATATTCCGAAATTAATGCTTGTAAGGACTGAAAAATGATCAGTAAGCGTCGTTTGTAACACTATAATTTTTGTGGGATATGCTGACCTAAAAAGTAGGTGGTCCAAACAAGTCTCACCATGAGTGGGATATGTGTGTCCAGGATACAAACCGTGAAAGGAGATCAAATCAGTGTAGTCCAGGTAATTAGGGTCAGCGTTGAATTCTGCAATATCAATATTAATGTCACCGGTAAGATATACGTTTTTATAAGAGCGCAAGTCATAAAGCAATTTGTTTAAAGAGTTTAAAAAATTATGTGGATTATTAAATGCATGAGGTCTATAGATACCTATAATAACCGAATTTTTACCGTATTTTACAATAAGACAAGAGCAGTCTGCAACATCGGGTTCTTCAATCGTTACATTTACGATGTCACGATGAACAAATATGACAACTCCGTCATTTTGGTTATGGGATTTAGTACTGGCGTGGCTAACATATCCGTCCAAGTTTGGTATGTAATGGTTACGAGAGAGCCAGCACTCAGTAAGAACCAAAATGTTAACGTTTGTTTTAATTCTCGCCAGAAGTGTTTGGAGACCTAGGAAGTTAGCTTTGATGCTACGAATATTTTGTGTAAGTATGTTTAATGTGTTAGGTGTGTTGTATACTAGTGATTGACAGTTTTCAGGCGCACACATATGTCTTAAACAGTACGATAATTGGTCGACATAATACATTAAGTTATTTGTTTGTGCCATAGTAACAAAACTAAAACAAATAAGCTGACAGACAAAAGGAGTAATGAGCTAAAGACACTAACTATGCCTAATAATACTACTGTATTATCTATTTCTATGTAAAACGAAGCTAGCCTTATCTAAAATAAATATAAAATGAGAGCTTTTTAAAATACGTTAAAGTACAATAAAGCTTAATATAATAACAAGTGTGTAATTATTTTAAAAGGCAAAGAGAGGATGTAATTAATGCTAACGTAACTATATTACAATGGTGTTATTAACTACTAATACGTTACATTACATCTCAATTGAATTTAAGCGAGTATAATGTTATAGGTTTAGAGAACTATGAGAAAAAATAAAAACTAGATATTTGAATGACTAAATGATAAATGGCCTTATATATAAATTACGAGTAGGAATATCAATATTTGAGTTTAACTATGTAAGTTTGATATAAGTATATATGTATAATTTTTATGCAACTTTTAGTTTTTCTATATCACTTTCACACGTGACTCGTATGAGAGGATAACCATCGCCTTTTCTTATGAAGACTTTTCCATAGGATGTCCAGCAGAAAGAGTAATCACTATTTTTAATGAATTCCCGGGCGAGAAAGTAGAGCCTTCTGTTCTTGCTAGTTAGATTTTCAGATATGAATATAGGCTTATCAGGACCATCAATGCTTAGTTTTTGAGTGCTTAATGTACTTTCTCTGTTTACTCTGTTATATGTTTTATAGGAGTTAATAAAACTGTTTCTGGAGAACACAGAAGTGAAGTCAGCAATAATAGGTGTATTGGGACTCTTATGTCCGATACGGTAAATATCTTTCAAGTCCGAGTCGTTAATTGAGACGTTAAGTGTTTCACCTGCTTTAAATAAAATATTTTTTAAATCTACTTTTGTTTCCTGTGGAGCTTGTGGAATATTCCGTATTTCGATGCTAGTGCTGCGGGACTGAAGTTCGATAGACTCAAGCTTAAATTCAAGCGATTTTATTTTGCTTTCGTGATCTTTTTTACTCTCTTCTAGATAATTTAATTTCTTTAACACTTCTTCATATTTGTGGGACATAGTGTCCATAGCCAGTTTAACGTCATTAATGGAGCTAAGGATTGCTGAGAACTTTGCATCTTGATCTTCTTTTAATTTAGAGAATAGCTCTAAAATTTCGCTTCTGCACTGGTCTGGCGTGGGATCCGAACGTTTACGCTTTACGTTACGCGTAGTTATATTGTATAAAGATTTAGATGCTATATTTACATCTGTTTCCTTTAGGGGTGAGTCCGTTAAGTTTGGATCCGATGACGCGTGTTGCATGGGCGTTCTGAAAACAGTTGGGGACGTAATTTCTGGTGGCGTACGGTTTAGCGGCATTACTGATTAATCCGGTATAGCGAGCAACACGAGCGCAAGTATGGTGTGGACGAAACAATAACGCGATATCTTCTAGGCAGGCGGCGTGAGTACTGCGTACGATTAGGTCGGCGCTCGACGGATCTCAGGTACCAGGAGAGTATGTTACAACAGATGTTTGTTAAAGCAGTGATGCAACGGCGAGGACGATCGGTAACAGTAGGTGAGTGAGCAGGACGTAACGAGATAACAAGTTACGCGGAGTAGCACTGGCGTCTATTATCCAACGAAGCGGTAGAAGCAACAGGTGTAGAACAGCACCATTGAGTGGCGGTGCGGCGTATGCACAAGGCGCGATAAGGATGTAGCATTAGTAATTCAATGCACTTTGCTTACTGTGTGTTATTATTTTTTGTACACTACAACACTTTACGGCGACCACACGCGGCGCGAGTCAATCCTCTTGATGATTTCTGCGTTCCTATTATTGCGGCACTTATTTTTGATACTATATTTTAAATTTTAAAATGAGAAACACAATTAAAGAACCACTAGACACGTCTGTTCGCAAGCGAGATCCAAGGGGAAGGGGATGAAGTGGTTATTTTGGTCTAGAAGCAGAAAGACACGTCTAACATTTTTTTTATTTTTCTCCTCTGTAAACTATGGGGCCAAGACGGCAGTAAAGAAAACTATTGTGCACAATTGAATGCTTAAAACAAATATAAAATCTACTAAAAACACATTACACAACTACCGTGCATTTGTCACAAACATGTACATAGTAAACGAAATAGAACATTCAATGTCTTACTATGAAAACACATAACGTCAGAAATGTCAGTGTCTTTGTCAAAATACCCGCTATTGCTTTTAAATGCGGTTTAGCTAATTAAGCCTCTTTTTATATTTAACGGGTGCGTTCAAAATTACTTGAAAATTGCAACGCAGCAGTGATGAGATGCTTTAATGTGGCGTGGTGCGGTGACGAAGGAGGTGCGGTGAGGCGAGGGGGTGAGGAGAGGAGAGGTGCGACGATTGACGTGGCAGAGCCGTCATTATTGAAAAAGAATTGAGATTATAATGTTGGTTAAAAGTATTTTTCTGGTGTCTTATTCTACAGCGTTATAAAATGATTACATTTTATTTGAATTTGAGAAATATTCGTACTACTTTGGACAATATGAAGTTTAGCTTTTTAATTTAAATTACGGTCGAATTTCGACCGATATGACGGGTGACTAGTTATTATAAAAAAAACATATATAACAAGGCGATCGGCGGGCGCGAGACAAAGCGATTTTTCAAACAGATGACAAACCGAATGTTTTCTTTTTACTTTTCAATTGACTTTCTCGCGTCCGTCACACGCTACATATATACAACTAGCAGTACCCGCGGTTTCACCCGCGTTTAAAAAATACCTAATATGTGGATAATCTAGTGAATTGTATTTCTGTATGGGGAGGTGCAGTTAAGGCTATCGTTTAAATGGCTACTTGGCCGCTATTTCTCTTTCTATTCATCCGAATTAAATAAAATATAGCCTATAGCCATACTCGATAAATATTCTATTAGATTAAAAAATATATTTAAATTTGACCATAACTTCTAGAGATTAGCGCGTTCAAACTAACTCTTGCGCTTTATAATATTAGTATAGATGAGGTTCCTATCGTTTACATCCTCTGTAGTAAAGAATGTAACATTTTTAGGTTATGTTACTCTATTAGTAAAAAGTCTAACTTGTCCCGTGTAACTTCGTCGAAAAAATCTGAAATGTGTGTGATGTCTACCAATTTGCACTTGGCCAGCGCGGTGTACTATGGCCTACAACTTGGGTAACGACATGTGTGTTTGAGAGTGTGTCTCTTTGTGTATGTGTGTGCGCGTCTATCTGTGTATGTGTGTGAGCGTACTTGCGCGTACCTAAGTTTATGTGACAGTGTCTCTGTGCGAGCGCGTGTTTGTCCGTACATTTCTCTCTCTCTCTCTCCCTCTTCCTTTCTCTGTATATGTTTGTGTGTATAGGTGCGTACGTGTGTGTAACTGTGTGTGTGTGTAAGCGTGCGTGGGTGTACCTAAGTTTATGTGTTAGTATCTCTCTGTGCGAGCGCGTGTTTGTCTGTGCATTTCTCTCTCTTTCTTTCTCTGTGTGGGTGCTTGCGTGTATAACTGTGTGTGTGTCTGCCTGATTGTGTGTATGTGCCTGCTAGTGTGTGTGTGCCTTTCCGGGGTTGTGGGCGGCTAGAATAGCTCAAACCGTTCGGTCAGGCGATCCCGCGATGGACGGCGGTATGTGTGGGCCCAGCCGCCCATCTAGGAGGAGCCCGATGGGGCAACGCGCTCAGAGGATTCCGGTTGCGTTTCTTTGGAGATCCCTGACTCCTCTTTATAGCGCTGAGGACGGCTACCGGGGGAGTTTTAGTGCGGTAAAAATCCCACATAACCCCGCGTCGCTCCCACGACGTCAGGTACCTTTAGAAAGTTTCCCCCTCGACAACAAAATAAGGGCGTGTGTTCCTGCGTGCCTCTCTCTTTCTCTGTGTACGTGTATGTTTTTACGTACATATGTGTGTGTGCCTGTGTGTTTACGAGTGTGCATTCTTGTGTGCGTGTATGTGAAACACAAAGGTTTTACCTTCAACGGTAAACTATTTCCCCCTCGACAAAAAAAAATGTGTTTTCCTGCGTGCCTCTCTTTCTCTGTGTACGTGTGTATGTTTATACGTACGTCTGTGTGTGTGCCTGTGTGTTTACGAGTGTGCATTCTTGTGTGCGTGTATGTGAAACACAAAGGTTTTACCTTCAACGGTAAACTATTTCCCCCTCGACAAAAAAAAGTGTGTTTTCCTGCGTGCCTCTCTTTCTCTGTGTACGTGTGTATGTTTATATGTACGTCTGTGTGTGTGCCTGTGTGTTTACAAGTGTGCATTCTTGTGTGCGTGTATGTGAAACACAAAGGTTTTACCTTCAACGGTAAACTATTTCCCCCTCGACGAAAAAAAAGTGTGTTTTCCTGCGTGGCTCTCTCTTTCTCTGTGTACGTGTATGTTTTTACGTACGTATGTGTGTGTGTGCCTGTGTTTTTACAAGTGTGTGTGCAAAGATTTTACCTTCAACGGTAAACTATGAGCGGTGAACATAATCAAGACATCATTTCTGATCTTGGGATCAAATAATTTCAATTTCTCGTTAATTCTCTCCGCGAACACTTTCGCTAGGAGCGGATGCGTCGGCCATCTTTCTATCATGCTGAATTTTATGTTGTTTGGGACTTGCCTGAAAAAAAATAAAAAAAAAAACATTTAAAAAAATGCGCTCCGACGCACGACTGGAGTTTACTCCTTAAGTCCGATTGTCTAAACAGACGCATAGAGTTTATTTAACTGAAAAAAAATGATACCATGTGAAAGAGTAAATTAACAAATAAATGAAAAAAAAACACAATTACAATATTAATTATTGGTATTTATAACAAAGACAGCAATATAAGTACGTCGATACTGATAGAAATAAACAAGCACAATAACATATACGTATAGTCGCTTTGCAGCATGCCCCATGTACGTCTTAATACACTCACAACCAAATTAGAAAGTTGCGCACCAAAAACGTAACGAGGTCATTCATCAGTAGATTTTACTCCTCACATTTTTCTTATTTATGCAAATCGATTCTGAAGGAGTAAACTTCAAAAAAAGGTCAATTGCCTCTGATGTTTTTAATGCTAAGAGGGAGATCCGGAATTTATAGAAAAAAACCATTGCTCGCTCAACGCCATAATATAACTAACTTTAGTCACTTACCTTATCTGTATTAACGATTCAACTAACTTAAGTCAATTCACCTCTTTTTATAATAATCAGCTATAGCGTTCAGCCTGGATCCAGTTGTAGCGAAAATATTATTGCTCGCTCTACGCCATAATTTAACTAACTTTAGTCACTTACCTCACCTGTTGTAATAATTAGACTAACTTAACTCACCTCTTCTTATAATAATCAGCTATAGCGTTCAGACTGGACCCAGTAGTAGCGCAACTGTACTGAGGGTACTGCGAGAATATTATCGCCCGATCAATGCTATAATTTAACTCACTTTTAGTCATTTACCCCACCTCTTGTAATAATTAGACTAACTTAAGTCAAATTACCTCTTCTTATAATAATCAGTGTAGTTCGACCGGGGAAGTACCACCGCCACACCTATTCTTTTCTTGCGCGAGATGGAAAGGTTTGGTTGCCGGCACACTTTCACATGAGGCGACCATCATAATCCTTGGGAGTAGCAACGCATCTGTGATTGACTTCAGATGGAACCAATGTTCTGTATAAAGTTGATTACAGATGTCGCAGGGCGGCAGTGACCACTTACCATCAGGTGGACTGCATGCTCATTTGCTACTTCAGTCAGATAAAAAAAACTTACCTCGTCTTATAATAATCAGCTATAGCGTTCAAACTGGACCCAGTAGTAGCGCAACTATACTGAGGGTACTGCGAGAATATTATCGCTTGCTCAACGACATAATTAACTAAGTTTAGTCACTTTCCCCACCTCTTGTAATGGTTAGACTAACTTATGTCAACTCACCTCTTCTTATAATAATCAGCTATAGCGTTCAGACTGGACCCAGTAGTAGCGCAACTGTACTGAGGGTATTGCGAGAATATTATCGCCCGCTCAACACCGTCACTGAAAAAAATAAATATCAATATATAGAAATGGAAATCGTTATCAAAAATATAAACAAAGGTCAATATCACATCAAAAACCAGAGATCTACACCTAAACACAAACAACTGGACTCGTGGCGGTCCTCCACGGTTCGGTTTGCGCGCTCGTTTTTGCCACACGCAAGTTATGGAATGAGCTTCCTCCTGAGGTATTCCCGGAGCGCTATGACATGGGGTTCTTCAAGAAAGGTGCGAAAAGAGCTCTCCTTCGAAGCCGGCGATGCATTGGCGACTCCTCTGGTGTTGCGAATGTCCAGGCGACATTACTTTCCATCATGTTAAATTATAAAAAAAAATAGTTCGCCAAAGAAGTTTCAATTCTGACATGTGTACTTTGTACGTACGTACGAACTTTTTTTAAAATGTCCATCTATATATTAATAGGTGAAGATAAAACTTGTGAAGCATTTTTAAGTAATATGCCGCGGACAGATTAGTATGAAACTTTGCACGGTTATAGTGGACGTAGAGAAGGAGTGCAGAATGTGAATATTTTTTTCAAATAATGCTTAAAACATACATAAAATCAACTAAAACACATAACACACACTACCGTGCATTTGTCACAAACACATAAATAATAAACAAAATAGAACGTTCAATGTCTTACTATGAAAACACATAACGTCAGAAATGTCAGTGTTTTTGTCAAAATACCCGCTATTCCTTTTAAATTTGGTTTGACTTTTATATTTAACGGGTGCGTTCAAAATAACATGAAAATTATTACATTTTATTTGAATTTGAAAAACATTCGTACTACTTTGGACAATATGAAGTTTAGTTTTTTAATTTAAATAACGGTCGAATTTCTAGGTGACTAGTAAAAATAGATTACTTACGCTTCGATTTGTTGCAAGGCGTCCTCAGTGAAGGGTGGGACATATCTGAAGGCGATGTAGTGTTTGTGGGGCGCTGATTCTGGTAGCATTTGGTCTAGAGCCTTCGTCAATAGCCTACCTGTGAATATATTAAATGTTAATTAAAATAACTGTTATGATTAATTTTTATCTGACTGAAGTAGCAAACGAGCATGCAGTCCACCTGATGGTAGGTAGTCACTGCCGCCCTGCGACATCTGTAAGCAACTTCATACAGAACATGGGCTCCATCTGAAGTCAATCACAGATGCGTCGCTACTCCCGAGGACTATGATGGTCGCCTCATATGAAAGTGTGCCGGCAACCACACCGTTCCATCGAAACGCATGAAATGCTTCACGCTAGAAATAGGTGTGGCGGTGGTACTTCCCCAGTCGAACTACACTGGTTCTAACACCTTGAATCTTATCGTTTACGTAAACGTCGTAAACTATAATTCATCCCTACAACTACAACTATAATTGCGTTCCCATCCCTGTAGTTCCCGGATAGGATAGGGCTACGGCATCCCCTGTCTGGGCAACGGGTTGAGAGGACTCCGGTTACGTTCTGTTGGAGATCTCGGAGTCCTCTTTATAGCGCCGAGGACGGCCACCGGGGGGTTTTAGTGCGGTAATAATCCCACATAACCCTGCGTCGCTCCCACGGTGTCGGGTATCCTTTGAGGTCCAGTTGTGAACATACAACAAAACCAATGTATTTCGAACAACAAAGCGAAATACTAAGTTTAAATAAACTTGCATCAAATTTGACAGATTTGCAAAAAAAAACTTTCAGTCCCTATTAACCATTTGGTCATTTTTAACCGACTTCCAAAAAGGAGGAGGTTCTCGATTCAATTGTATTTTTTTATGTACATATTCTAAAATTATATTTATCAAGCCCTATACTTTTACTTTAAAATTTATATATTTTAAGCCCATAAAAACATTGTGGAAATTGCCTTTCTTTGCTTGTCTAATGACAGCAGACATCTTATCAAGCAAAATCCCTACTAATATTAGAAATATAGAAGAATGTTTGTTACGCTTTCACTCAAAAACTAACGGATGGATTGCGCTGAAATTAGGCACACACATAGTTTATCACCTAGATAAAAACATAGGATACTCAATACCGTTGTAAACATGACGAAAACGAGAGAAGCCACTGGTATATGATATTTAAACCCCCTCTACACCTATTTCTAGCGTAAGCATTTCTTGCGTTTCGACGGCAAGGTGTGGTTGCCGGCACACTTTCACATGAGGCGATCATCATAGTCCTCGGGAGTAGCAACGCATCTATAATTGACTTCAGATGGAACCTATGTTCTCTTTGATATTGCTTACAGATGTCGCAGGGTGACAGTGACCACTTGCCATTAGGTGGACTGCATGCTCGTTTGCTACTTCATGCACATTCTAAAATTTATATATAAAAATGAATACCTTGCAAATCAGTCCATTTATAAATAGGTGAGCCACCGCCAATCTCCATATATTTCTTCTTCACCTCTTCCGTCCGTCTGCTGGCGATCCACGGACCCAATTTACTTTGCACTGGCAGCTGGATCATGTCCCTGTCAGTCATGATCCGCAGAAGATAATCGCCCACCTGAAAGTAAATCAGAAATAAGAAAACATC
Source organism: Spicauda simplicius (assembly GCA_949699795.1). NCBI lineage: Eukaryota > Metazoa > Arthropoda > Insecta > Lepidoptera > Hesperiidae > Spicauda > Spicauda simplicius. The sequence continues at coordinate 5,816,054 of OX453086.1, read as the reverse complement.
TAGTAAAAAAACAATTTGCGTGTACTAGAGTACACTCGTAAGAAGTGAAACTTCTTTATGACGTTATTTTTCAAAAAATAATTTACTATATGCAACTTTACAGAAATTGGTTAAATAAAGTTAAATTACATAAAGTTTAATAAAAGGCTTTTATTAAACTTTATCTAATAATCTAATCTATAATAATCTATCTAATATCACGCGTGGTAGGGATAAGAAAAAGATGGCGCGTAACGGAATAAAAAAAGATGGCGTGTGACGGAAAAAGATGGCGCGTAACGAAAGAATGTTACACTAATTTTTTTTCCAACCCCGATAAAAAAGTTTCACTTCAATAAATGTTATTACAGTGTTGACGAATGCTTGAATGATATGATGATATTTTGACATAATTTCTTATTTTTTATTTAATTTGTATTATTAATTTATTTAGATTATCTAATATATAAAATTCTCGTGTCACAGTTTTTGTTGCCATACTCTTCCGAAACGGCTTGACCGATTTTTACCAAATTTTATATGCGTATGCAGTAGGTCTGAGAATCGGCCAACATCTATTTTTCATACCCCTTAAGGGTTTCCACCCTTAACATTATTTTTTATTTTTTATATAGCAAAACAAAGTTTGTCGGGACAGCTAGTAATCAATATAAATGTATTTATGACATAGAATAAATATTTTTTTAAGAATTATGTTTCATATTATGATATTAAATATATTTTGATATTAATGTAGATATTAAAAATGTAATAATATTAAATATTGTATAAAATTGTTAAAAATTGCTCGCCCATAGGGTATATACAGCTGAAACAATATTTGTAAATACCATCGCTCAATGTACCTGTATTTATGCAATAAAATACTGATTACTGATTAGTAGTGTTACATGAAAAAGTTTCAAACATTTTGCATATTGATTCACACGCTTTCTACACTCATAGCCCCACACTGGGATTTTCGTCTGTGTCGTATATGTACCATACACAAGACGAATACACAAACACCCAGACCCAGTACATGAATCTAAACTCATCATTCAGATTCCTGTCTGGCCGAGAATCGAACCCGGGACCCATTGCGAGTCAGATCGGTCTGATAACCTCTTCGCCACGCGGGTTGTCGATTATTGTAAAACATAATTAAGTTAATAATTAAATTTGATATTTTAAATGCGAAAATTTGTGGGTATGTATCTGTATGTGGGTAGGTCTTAGCCAGGGGGGTATTGAGGGTTGAATTCTCCTTCCCCCCAGTAAAGTATCAAATTTTGACATTAATAAAATAAAGAGGTTTGATTTATTGTAAGGTAATAGCTATCAATCAAGCGACCCCGGGAAGGACGGCGGTATGTGTGGTTGCATACCGTCGTAAAGACTAAACGAGGCTATGGGCCCAGCCGCCCATCTGGGAGGAGTCCGATGGGGCAACGCGATTAGAGGATTCCGATTGCGTTCCTTTGGAGATCCCAGAGTCCTATTTGTAGCGCCGAGGACAGCCACTGGGAAGGTTTTGGTGCGTTAAAAATTCCATATAACCTTGCGTCGCTCCCACGAAAAAAATATATTTTTTTCTCAATAATTTATGGGTTCTTATATGTACTTTTAGTCATTTTATATTCCTGGGTGTTCAGGAATATAAAATGTATTACATATATCTTTGCCCTTAGTAGAAAAAACAGTTCATAATTTTGCCGAAAAGACTTTTTTACTACCCAAATAGCAACACATCTGGACTGGACAGGTGGACTGCACGCTGTTCATAAAAACCTTTCATTACCTGATCTGTTGTCTTGGGACCTCCCATATTCAACATAATGATAGCTGTCTTCGGCTTCGCGGAAGTTGCACTGCTGTAGAAACATAACTGCGACAAAAGCTTGGAATTTCTACGACCTGAAATGAAACAAAAAAATAATATGGCATCTTTGTATGCACAAAATTTCACACAATTACACACAGACTGTAATCATAGATAAAATTTTGTGAGGATGTGTTATTCTTTCACACAAAAACATCACATCATACCCTCAGTTGAACAAGGACATGTTTAAGTTCATGTTTTACAATTTTTTACAACAAGAATTTTACGCTGTTGTTGCACCAATATTGACAAAAAACGGACGAATTGGACAAAAGCACTATCGACTTCTGTCGAAATGAGATGGGACTGAATGGACGACTTTGTTCTACCAAACAGTCGTCGTCAACCCATTATTGTCCCACTGCTGGGCACGGGTCTTCTCTCAGTATGAGAGAGTTTAGGCCATAGTCCACCGTCTTGCCAAGTGCGAATGGGAATTTTTTAAAGAACTCTCGGGTGTGTAGGTTTCCTCACGATGTTTTCCTTCACCGTAAAGCAGTGATAATTAATTTATAATACGCACATGAATCAGTGGTGCGTACCTCGGACCTCCCGATCGAGAGGGCAAGTTTCAACCATTAGGCTTTCACTGCTCTACCAAACTACCAAACAGTAGGATGTTTTAAAACACTTGAGCGTTTTATGCCCTTGCAGGACAAGGTGCAACATTGAAATCTGGCACAGATAATTCATGACCTGTATTAACACATAGAATACTCTATAATAGAGTACACATAATCTAAATGGGTGGAGCATATAGAATAAAGTAGTATTGAATTTTTAGGTAGAACCAGCGTAGTTCGACCGGAGAAGTACCACCACCACACCTATTTCCAGCGTGAAGCATTTCTTGCGTTTCGATGGAAGGGTGTGGTTGCCGGCACACTTTCACATGTGGCGATCATCGTAGTCCTCGGAAGCAGCAACGCATCTGTGATTGACTTCAGATAGAACCCATGTTCTGTATGAAGTTGATTACAGATGTCCACGAGCAGCAGTGACCTTTAGGTGGACTGTATGCACTTATACTACTTCAATCTGATCACGAATTAACAACATAATGCGATTTTTTACGAAATCTTAAATAGGTTACAGAGGGTTATCGGTGCATATTTGATTTTAGGGTTAAATCAACACACGAAAGAGAATCTACACTTTAAATAAAGAGTACCATTGCAATACTTACAAATACTTGACAACATTGTGGCCGGTTCTTTTATTTTCTAGAAAATACACCGATTTCTCTATCAAAGAATATAAATAAAAATGGAATAATTTATTTGTTAATTAAAATTCTAGAGCGGATGTCTTAATTAGCTAGGTTGATAATTGCTTTAAACAGGTACTTATTTAAATAAATGCATGAGTGTTTAATTTTGATATGACTTTTGATAACTAATTTTTTATCGATGTCGCAACTCGCGCGTAGCAAAACAAAACTGCTTTCGAATTTATCACTCCGCTTTGACAGCGACTTACTGACAATTTTATTATTGTCATCCTGTTTATATAATCTGTGGTCAGTTTGATATTTCAACAAAATTAATTTTGACTTAATTTAAATTATTCGTAATATTTCATAATGTTTCAATTTTCTTTTATTGACAATGCTTTTTATGAACATCGTTATTTTAAAATTTGCGTGGGGTAAATTTAATTATGCCGTGTTACTCGATCAAAAAGGAATAATGGCAAAAACACCGAGTATGCCAAAAACTGCACAGTAGTAACGAATACTCGGCAAGTTTCTTGTAACTATCTTTTATAAATACATTTTTTTTTACAAAAAATGATCTTAAAAAATTGCCTTTGCTTTCATAAGTTTTGCATAATCTGTATGCTGAAAATGATAGGTGAAGTATTTCTCTATGGTGCAACTTTATATTTACATCAATTACATCAACGTCAATAGCGTGAAGTGTTATTTTTGTGATCGTGAAAGTTAATATTAATTAAGATTTATTATAAATCTTTTAACTAAGATAATGACTTGCCGTAAAGCTTCTCACGCGGGCAGCTGGTATACGGAGAACGGTATGTGAATTTTTCATTGTCTTGTATTTCTAACAAAGACAACAAGTAGGTACTGCACAATGAAGTGCCTCTCGAATATTAATTACTCACGACATTCTAACAAATAAGTTAAGGTAGATTGTTATTTAATATTTTCTAATTTTTTTAGCGCATTTTTCGCTTGATTTCTCAATTGGAAGGGTCAATAGGTTGTCGACCTTTTTAGGGGTTATATGGGACGGAAATAAGTCAATTGCGTGATTTATTATTGAAAATTCAGTTTATCTTACCATTTTCGTGTTTTATTTATTTTTTACATTTTACGATAATATTCTTTGTTTTTAAAATTCTTATGTTTCATTATTTATTTCTTTAAATAATTGTAATCATAATATTCCTTAGAAACATTTTAAAAATAGGTCTAAAGTTGATTATGTTCACTGCCCTTTCTCTTTCTTTACACTTTGACATCTTTGTTACGTTCAAAAATAGAAAATTCGTCAGTCTTCAAAGACAGCGCTTCTTTGTTACGTTCGAAAATTTATTTTTTACACATGCATTTTGAATTATACGAAGCAAACTGTACTTTAGATGTAATTCTGTATCGACTATCAATATTTACGAGTAAAATAATTTTTAATTTTTGTTTCTGAAATTATTTACAACACTAAGTTTCCGATTCCGAACGCAACCGGAAACACGTCACGGTCGCCATGACACTCTTTCAAACAACTGTCAACGGAATAAACAAAACAACGTTAGATTCTAACAAACTAAGAATTGTCTTCGAAAACTAAAAAATGGCAGATAAGAACCGAACTTTCGCCGCGCCCAGAAACGCGAAACCGCGTCCATCAACAGTATGCAGCACGCGCAAGCCCGCAAACTTCGCGAAGAATTCTCGTCCGAAAATCAACAAAAATGCGACCATAATAAGCGAGTGCGACGTCACATTGCGACAGGAGGCCGTGTTACCCGATTTCGAGGCGGAACACCGTCAAATCGCGTACGGCAGCTTCTTACGAGCGATGCTCGAGGACTGCTTGGTTGACGAGAAAATGGCGAGAGAGGAAACCGAGATGGATATCCAGATGGCGCAGCTCGCTGACCGGTTCCAGAAAACTATGGACCAGCTGGACAAAACAAACAGGCGCTTGAAGGATATATCGTTTATTGTTGAACAGAAAAGGTAAGTTTACACTTAAAACTTTTGATTGTGTTAATGATTGGTATTAAAAAAAAAAGCATTCCGATTGTAATAATGGTGAGCTTCAGTGCCGTAAGATACTGCTGTGACACGCAGAGTTCTGGGTTCGATGCCCGCCTGCAATCCTTTTTTTATAAGATGAAAGATGCAATGTCTCTGATGGTATTTGTATTTTATTTAATAGGTTTACTAACAATATTACATTATATATAGCAAACAGTACAATTGCATAATGATCTATTATTATCAGGTAAACACTGCATGCAAATTTAGTATCTATGCTGAAACTTTATAATGAATTAATAACAAGTATCACTTTATATCGGTACTTTAAAACAAAAGGGCCACAAATCAAAAATATTCAACTTATGAACTTTTTTCTTAGAAAAAAATAATCAAATCCAAATCAAACATTAAAAGAAGAATAATAACACCTTTCTAACAGTGTATAACACATATTTATCTGTTTTAAAATTACGGAGCAATTATACAAGAACTGATTTTCAAAACTTTAAATGGCTCTCCTGTAAAATTAGGTCTATTCGAGTTGTGGCCCTTTTGTTTTGAAGTAGCGATATATTCAATTAGTTAGGCATGTTATTGAACAAAATATCGTAAAACTTTTTAAACATAAGTGAGATGATGTTCATTGATTCTAGATCAAACCAGTTGTTTAGTTCTTTAAATATTCTAGCAATCGGTGAGGATGACCCGCGTGGCGCAGTGGTTACCATACCTGACTGACGCGCAATGGGTCCCGGGTTCGATTCCCGGCCAGACAGGTATCTGAATGATGAGTTTAGATTCCTGTGCTGGGTCTGGGTGTTTATGTATTAGTCTTGTGTGTGTCCATGGTACCCACGACACAGGAGAAAATCCTACTGTGGGGCTATGAGTGTAGAAAGCGTGTATAGTTCTTGCCTAGTAAGGTGTTACGTTGTGGAGGATCAAATACGGTAATAGGGTGGCGAGGGAGTCTACGAGGTACTTTAAAATGGTATGTGGACATCTGTAAGCATCTCAGAGAAGGATTCTGTATGAAGTCAATCACAACTTGTTGCAAACAAGTTTGCAAGTAACCTCACTGTTCCACCTTTTTTTGAAGTGGCAAACGAGCATGCAGTCACCTGATGGCAAGTGGTCAATGTCTCCCATAGACATCTCAAACTTCAGATAGAACATGGGTTCTATCTGAAGTCACTCACAGATGTATTGCTACTGCTGACGGTTATGATGGTTGCCTCATATAAGTGTTCATGTAGCTATTTAAGGAGCAGTGATAGCCTAATGGTTGAAACTTGCCCTCTCGATCGGGAGGTTCGAGGTTCAAACCCAAGCATGCACCACTGATTCATGTGCGTATTAGAAATTAATTATCACTGCTTTTCAGTGAAGGAAAACATCGTGAGGAAAGTTCTTTAAAAAAAAAAAAGTTCTCAGAGGTTAGTGAAGTCCACCAATTCGCACTTGGCCAGCGCGGTGGACTATGGCCTAAACTCTCTCATTCTGAGAGAAGATCCGTGCCCAGCAGTGGGACAATAATGGGTTGACGAGATGTAGCTATTTAACGTTAGAAATAGGAGTGGCGATTGTACTTCCCTGGACAAACTACTCTAGTTCTACCACCTACATCCTACCTCGCACAAGAACTGCTTAATGGTAGAAATAATTGTGGAGGTATTACCCCTTATAAACATATTGCAAATCTCTCCTGATTATACCTGTATATAGTACCTGTCCATATGAATAATGATAGGAAAGTTTGAAGAAAAAGTAATTTCTAGATTAGTTTTACAAGTCTTACATGTATTTATTTATTCATTTTATCTATAGATCATTCACAGTTTCTGAATTTGCAGCATATGGCCTAAACATAACGCGATAAGTAGTATCTATTGTAATAAAGTTTTGTTCTATTTACAGGCTTCTAGACCTCAAATCTCAAGACTGCACAAAATTCTACAACCTAACAGACGAATCAAATGTTGAAAAGCTTGCCAAGGACCTTACAGCAACTGAACAGTCTTGTCTGGACAAACTGGAGACTAAAAACGTAGACTTTGGTTACAACAAGGAGTCCGGTCACAAGCAACTCCTGGACGCTGTGAATGACGCTATAGAAGGCTTGGACCAAATTAAAAAGCACTCGACCCTAGATCCTGCCAAGTTTGCGGAGTATGGCAAGTCGGAGAAACTGCTGCATGATATGGAGAAAGATCGCTTTGATTTGGACAGCTTGAAGGCAGAGTTTGAAGCCAAGTTTCCACGGTTCAGCGAGAAGTTGCTTATGGATGCGTCGCAGAAGGTTGCACTGTTGATGAGGAGTGACAATGAAGACGATAATGCGGATGAGCTGGAGTCTGATGAGATGTGAAGATGGGGATTTTGAGTATTACAGATGTTGGAAGAGCAGTGGTAATATCAGATCTAAGTAGGGTTAGGTGTCCCTGTAGTTCCGGGATCAGAATAGGGCTACGGCATCCCCTGCCTGTCGTAAGAGGCGACTAAAAGGGGGCTTCCGGGGTTGCAGGCGGCTAGAGTGGGAGCTCGAACCGTTCGGTCAGGCGATCCCGGGAGGGATGGCGGTATATGTGGTCGCATACCGTCGTAAAGACTAGACGGGGCGGTGGGCCCAGCCGCCCATCTGGGAGGAGCCAGATGAGGCAACGCGCTCAAAGGATTCCGGTTGCGGTCGGTCTGAGTTCCCGGAGTCCTCTTTATAGCGCCGAGGACGGCCACCGGGGGGTTTTAATGCGGTAAAAATCCCACATGACCCTGCGTCGCTCCCACGGCGTCGGGTACCTTTTGAAGGTTTCCCCCTCGAGAACAAAAAAAAAGTAGGGTTAGGTGACCAAACATTTTTTGCCAATATAAATTTCTAATTGGTTGGGCGTTTAATTCTACTTCTGCTCCGGGCATTAATTTACACTACATTGTTTCAAGTGATTGTAAACAAAGAGTGGTCAATCTTAAAAAGTTTGGAGTTTTAGAAATATTATACAAAGTTAGAGCAGTGATAGCCTAATGATTGAAACTTGACCTCTCAATCGTGAGGTCCAAGGTTCAAACCCAGGCCCACCACTGATTTATGTGCGTATTATAAATTAATTATCACTGCTTTTCGGTGAAGGAAAACATCGTGAGGAAACCTACAGTTCTTCGAGTTCCGAGAGTTCTTTAAAAAAATAAAAAGTTCTCGAAGTTGTGTGAAGTCACACTTGGCCAGCACGGTGGACTATGACCTAAACTCTCATTCTGAGAGTAGACCTGTGCCCAGCAGTGGGAGAATAATGGGATGATGAGGATACAGAGTTAGAAAATGGCATATACCACACAGATCGGGAGGGACTGACTCAGAATTTTGGCAAATCAAGTTAAACACTTGGAACTACTAACGTTGTAGACAATTGTCTAGTGAATTCAAATCATTTCATACTAGGAAAGGACAAACAAAAAACGTTACGTCCTTCATGCATTTTAAGTACCAAACTGAAAGAAAAAGAAATTTTGTTATAATATATACCCAAAATACAACTTTTATTAAAATTTACATATAATTGTATATACCTAGATGTAGTATTGTTTAGAACTTTAGAATGATACTTCTATTGTTTTGTTAAATACCTTGTTTTGGAATAAAGTAAATTTTGATGAAATTACGTGTTTAATTATTTCACCTAAAAATCCTAAAATATAAGCCTAGTTGTAGCCTAGTACATAAAACCTTTTGTGAGAGCAAATAAACGTTATTATTATTATTATTATTATTATTACTCTGTCCCTTGAATTCATTTGTATTTAAAAAAGGTAATATTACTATAAATTCTAATATCTTTGTTAGAGTATACAAATATTAATGAAATTAAAACTAAATATTACTTCAAAATATATTCGATTAAATATATATTGTAAATTGTTTAAATTAAATTCAGTTTTCACATATTAGAGAGAGGCACGAATTGTAAAAAGTAACATATATCATTTAAACAAATGACATCAGTTTCTGCAGATTTTTTTAACGCGCCAGTTTTTTGTCTTTAAAATAATCAGTTTCATCGTTTTTAATAAATTTTTGAAGTGAAACTTCTTTATCGGGGTTGGAAAAAAATTTAGAGTAACATTTTTTCGTTACGCGCCATCTTTTTCCGTTACGCGCCATCTTTTTTTTCCGTTACGCGCCATCTTTTTCTTATCCCTACCACGCGTGATATTAGATAGATTAGATTATTAGATTATCTAATTTAGCTTTATTTAACCAATTTCTGTAAAGTTGCATATAGTAAATTTTTTTTTTTTAAAATAACGTCATAAAGAAGTTTCACTTCTTACGAGTGTACGCTAGTACACGCACACATTTTCTTTGATCATGCATCAAAATAGTAACATAGAAGTTGTATGTTTGTGTTGGTCTTTTTACTATCTTTTGATACTCATATTTTTAAGATAATAAAAAGCTATGAATTTGAAAGTGGTAGAACCAGTGTAGTTCGACCGGGTTAGTACCACCGCCACACCTATTTCTAGCGTGACGCATTTGTAACTAGTACATTAAAACACGTAGGATCATAACTGAAATCGACAACGGTACATAGACTCTAAAAACATTACGCTGCGGATGCAGGCGGGTAAGAAGATTAAGAATAAAGTCTGTTTATAATTACAGGCTCTGAACTATCCCGCCAGCTGGACCTGTGGCTGTCGAAAGCTGACCTTACTCATGGACCGGCCAGGGCGATCATAGCACCGTAAGTATTCAATGCTACGCGACTCCACTTTCCACCGTAGATTTGCGGTCGCTAAGCTATAGATGTGGGATCCAACTCTTTTTAAGCTATTGCATAGCTTTTATCGCGGCGACCGAATCGAGAAATTCCGTAACGAAAAAACCTAACACCCCCACTCCGCCTACCATGTAGCGCCGCCGAGCGTTCGTTTAACGTATATGTATATGGTACGACAGTACGAAGCTCGCACGGATCGAGACGAGCTGGTCGGAAATCGGACGAATTTGTAAGCAGCTGTTTTTGAGAAATATATAGTATCAAAACAAAAAAACTTAAATTAATATCAAGGAACAAAATACTAAGTTGATAAAAATGCTATGCAATAGCTTTACCGCGGCAGTCTTCGAGTGCCCCCCGTTTTTTTATTTAACCTACCGGTAAGGCAAACGGGCTACCTGATCACAGTCGCCTGTGGACATTTGCGAACTCTTTTCACACCTTTCCTGAAGAGCCCCATGTCATAGCGCTCTGGGAACACCTCGGAAGGAAACACAACTTGCACATCCGTAGCAAAAACGAGCACATACGTACAGAATTGTATGTAAATGTATACAATGCAGTGGCGTAGTATTTTCATGCCGCTTAGGGCCGTTGTTCGACACTAATCCATTTAAGAATTTGTAGTAAAAAAAAACAAAGCGTGAAGCATTTTTTGTGTTTCGAAGGGTGTGGTTGCTGGAACACTTATATGAGGCGACCATCTTCCTCGGAGTAGCAACGCATCTGTGATTGACTTCAGATAGAACCAATGTTCTATATGAAGTTGTTTACAGATGTCGCAGGGCGGTAGTGACCACTGCAGGTGGACTGCATGCTCGTTTCCTACTTCAATCAGATAAAAAAATACTATTTCAGACACGCCGGGTACTCCTACAGCGGCGCGTGCGCAGCGTTCGCATACAGACAGATCAGCCCAGTTGTAGTGTAAGTTCCTTTAATAATATTTATCTACCTGTCTGTCTCTATGATCTATTTATCTGTCTTTACACTCCTTACCACTCAACTTCGTTTTACAAAAAGTCCTTAACTGTTTCAGCCATTCATTTGTGGAACTCCCTTCATGTATCAATTCGTTATGTCCAGTCCCTACACTCGTTTAAAAATCTTGTGAAGTCCTATTACTTAAAGCTCTAATTTTCCAATGCTCTCCTTACGCTTTTGCTATCTTTAAACTTATTCTTTTTACAATTATTGTTATGTTAATTTTTTTTTTTTACTATTTTCTCTGAAACTTATTTTCTTAATTTGTATGTTGCACTAATTTCCTTAATTCTTGCAACCTACATTCTCTTTATTTTCTCCTAAAACTTAACTCCGCACCGTGAGGTTGCCTGGAAGAAATCGCTGTTGAGCGATAAGGCCGCCTTTTGTATTTTATTATTGTAATGTACTGTATTATTTTTCTTTTTTCTGGGTACTATAAAGTATATTATTATTATTATTTTTATCTACATGGATTTATACAGGATCATTTATTTTATGACAAAGCGAGACATGGGTTTATGACAATATATGTGATTATTTGGAAACCGTTGAAAACAAATGCAATTCATATCTGAAAACTAGAGATTTGAAAGTACAATTTACTTTTGGAGTTTACTCCATATGAATCGATTTGCATATATAAGGGCTCGGTATGAGAAAAATGTGAGGAGTAAAATCTACTGATGAACGACCTCGTTACGTTTTTTATTGAGTATAACGCCATCTAGTTAAAACTGTTGAACTATTTAATCAGTACACGTGGATGGTATGCATAGGGTTCGTGATTACGTTTTACCGAAATCTCAATGGTATTCAAAATAGTAAATCGTTGAGTAATGTAAATACTCTGTAAATACGTACAATATTATTATCTTAATACGTACTTATATATTAGATATATTCTTTCAAAATGAACCATGTATTGGTATTATTTATATCTTTAGTGTGGGAGTATGGCGCCATCTATTTTAAATGCGAGTAAACTCCAGTCGTGCGTCGGAGCTGACACATACACTCTCTGTTTATTTTAACCTCACATGAAAAGATAAAATAAAAAAGCATTGTTTTATGTTTACTTTCGCTGCTGTAAAATGAGCGTTTTTATGTTGTGTTATTGTTTTATTCAAGCAATATGAAAAACAATATTACGTCCCTGAAATCTGTTTTTCAAAATGTTACTTTTTATTAATTTAGTTATCACTACATAGTATAAAACAAAGTCGCTTCCCGCTGTCTGTCCCTATGTACGCTTAGATCTTTAAAACTACGCTATGGATTTTAATGCAGTTTTTTTAATAGATAGAGTGATTCAAGAGTAAGGTTTTTATGTATAATACGTGCATAATATAGTGGAGGAACACTAATAATTTTAGATTTTTAACTTTTAGGTGGAACGACGTTCGCCGGGTCAGCTATGTGGTTGATTATAAGACATTCTGTGCTGAGTAACACAACTGAATATAATATCTTTTTGTTTCCAGGAAGAGAATTTTCATCCTGGGTCCCTCACACCACGTGAGGCTGGGTGGCTGCGCGTTGTCGTCTCTGGACAAGTACCAAACACCCTTATACGACCTCACAATTGATAAGCAGAGTGAGTTTTTCATCAGCGCTTTTTGATCGTCAATTAAATCAATAATATAAATAAATTTAAATTAAGAAAATAGTGTTAAAAATTTCAATGAATATAAATTAATAATAGTGTGAATAAAAAAAAATATTTTATTTTAAAAAAAGCGTGGGTGCATGGTGTCAATGGTTATAGATATTTTATTGACAGATATGAGTAGAGTGATTATCATTTCGATAATATCTTAAAAAGCACCCCACGCTTTTTTTTAAATATTTTTTTTATTCACACTATTATTAATTTATATTCATTGAAATTTTTAACACTATTTTCTTAATTTAAATTCATTTAAATTTATTTTCTATTTTTTAGTTCGGTTTTCTATTAAAAGCGTGTTTTTTTAGTTTTTTAAACTATTATTTATTTTCTACTTTTTAGTCAAATTAAAAAATTTAATAAGTTTATCAAATTAGTGTATTGTCATCGGTCCTCAATAAATCTACAAAGTTTGAACGAAATCTGACCGTTTAAAGTGGGTCAAAATCGCGCCCAAAGAAGTCGGTTAAAAACAAACATACAGGTGAAGCTAATAAAAAAAATTTTAAACAAAAAAATACAACCGACTTCCATGCCACATAAAAGTAAAAAATAATTTAAATACATGTTGGTTTAGAGCAAACACAGTTCTTAGTACATAGTCCCGAAGTCGGCGCTCACCATATTTTGCTGGATCATGACGAAACTACATGTATCTTATATGAGCGCCGACTTCGGGACTATGTACTAAGAACTGTGTTTGCTCTAAACCAACATGTATTTAAATTATTTTTTACTTTTATGTGGCATGGAAGTCGGTTGTATTTTTTGTTTAAAATTTTTTTTTTCACGCTTTTCAGTCACGATAAAATCAGTTATGGCTGTTGCTAGTCGTACGCTAACCGGATGAATAAAATTAATTATTCGTCCGATTTTCGGATGAATAAAATTATGTGCTGACGTCATCATATAAAAATAGACTTCTTTGACACAACCGGTCGGGGGCGCTACCGCGCCCCCTCCCTTATATTCTGAATTGGAAAAATCTGTTCGAACCTAACCTAACCGAATAAAACAACTTTTTCTGAGTAAACATTTATTTAAAGAATAGACCTATAATTATCAATATTTAAAGTAGAAAAAGTAATATAAACCTTATAACTAAGAGTATAATTCAACTGATACTGATAAAAATAACCCATCCAATTTAAAAAGGTTGGTGGTACTCTTGCATCTTTCAGGTAATTGTATTCAAAGTGGAATTTTTGATCATAATTATATCCTCTCCGAAACTCATTGTTGGTATTGTGAACAACAACATTATGTATACGTAAGCACAATATGGCCGATGCCTACGGTTTAAACTTGAAGGACCCCAGCATTATCAGGGTTGAGGAGTTGAAGGTCAAAATTATCATGTCATATCTTTGCTTAGTAATCTCATTACATATACGTAAGCACCATATGGCCGATGCTTATGGTTTAAACTTGCAGTACCCTGCATCATCAGGGTTGAGGAGTTGAAGGTCAATTTTCTTATCATACGTCTTTGCTTTGTAAATATATTACATATCCATAAGTATCAAATGGCCAACGCCTATGGTTTAAGCCTGAAGTACCACTGCATCATCAGGGCCGAAGAGTTGAAGGTCAAAATTATCATGTCATATCTTTTCTATGTAATCTCATCGCATGCACGTAAGCAACAGATCCCCAACTTCTATGGCTTGGGTTTACAGTACCCTGCATCATCAGGGTTGAGGAGTTGAAGGTCAACTTTTTTATCATACGTCTTCGCTTTATAAATATATTACATACCCATAAGCATCAAATGGCCAACGCCTATAGTTTAAGCCTGAAGTACCCCTGCATCATCAGAGTTGAGGAGTTGAAGGTCAAATTTTTCATCTTATATCTTTGCTTAGTAATTTTATCAGATATACGTAGCGATCATGTAGCTAACGCCTATAGTTTAAGCTTGAAGCACCCCAGCATCATCAGGATTGAGGAGTTGAAGGTCCAATTTTCCACCGTATACAACCATTTTTCTAATGTTTTACCTTACATTTTTTTTAATATCATTTTGAATGCGTAAGATTGAAATAGCTAAGTTTTATGGCTTAGGCATTCAATACCCCTGCATCATCAGGATTGAGGAGTTGAAGGTCCAATTTTTCGTCGTATACCTTTGCTTAGCAATGTTATTACAAATCCGTGAGCAACAAATGTCTAACGTTTATGGTTTAAGCCTGCAGTACCCCTGCATCATCAGGGTTGAGGAGTTGAAGGTCAAATTTGTCATCGTACATCTTTGCCTTGCTATCTTATTATATATCCGTAAGCACTAAATGGCCATCACCTACGGCTTGGGCTTACAGCACCCTGCATCATCAGGGTTGAGGAGTTGAAGGTCATTTTTTTTATAATATGTCTTTGCTTAGTATTGTTATAACATACCCATAAGCACCAAATGGTCAACCCCAATGGTTTAGGCTTGAGGCACCCCTGCATCATCAGGATTGAGGAGTTGAAGGTCAAATTTTTCATCACATGTCTCTGCTTAGTAGTCTTGTTACATATATGTAAGCACCAAATAGCTAATGTTATAGTTTAGGATAGCTGTAATCCTGCATCATCAGGATCGAAGAGTTGAAGGTCAAATTTTTCGTCAACCTATATAAGCATAGATATATAATACATATTCCAAGTTTCATAAGAATCGATTCGGCAGAAGCCGAGTTATCTCAAATTATCTAAAAAACTTGAGGAGTGGTGGTGGTTTCCACCCCATAACTCAAAGAGTTAAGCATCACAGCATACCCATGTCCAAGAGAAAAAGTTGCGTGATGAAATTTCCTATCAAATGAAAGAAAGAAAATGGAAATCGGTTTATAAACACCCAAGTTATTCAAGATTTTAAGAAACCGACATTTTCCAATTTTCCGGGAAAACCGCTAGAAGGTTTTCATTTTCCTCAATATGGGACTGCCTGTGAAACTAGTCGCATACAATGTCGTATGAATCGTGTCGGTAGGTCGACGATTTCTAGCCATTTCGCCCGAACATACATAAAAAAAAAAAAAAAAAAAAAAAAAAAAAAAAAAAAAAAAAAAAAAAAAAAAAAAATACGTGACGAATAGATAACCTCTTTCCTTTGGGAAGTCGGTTAAAAAAGCTAATAAAAACGTGCGACACTCGCGGACTGGCGCGGTAAAGCTATTGCATAGCATTTTTACCAACTTATGCATTTATTTAATTATGCAGTATTTTTTCTTTCATATTAATCCAAACTGTTTTCTTTGATACTATATACTTTGTCACAAACAGCTGCTTACATATTCGTCCGATTTCCGAGCAGCTCGTCTCGACCCGTGCTAGCTTCGTATTGCCGTTCCATATACATAGAAGTTATTCGAACGCTCGCTTTTAATTGTAAAAGATTTACGATTAGCATGTTTGCCGGATTTTTCGGAATCAAAATTAAACGAGACAGTTTTGTTAATTTAACATTAATTCGAATGGTAACTAAAAAAAAGTAAAAAATAATTTAATTACATGTTGGTTTAGAGCAAACACAGTACTTAGTACATAGTCCTGAAGTCGGCGCTCACCATATTTCTCTGGATCACGACGAAACTATATGTGTCTTATATGAGCGCCGACTTCGGAACTATGTACTAAGTACTGTGTTTGCTCTAAACCAACATGTAATTAAATTATTTTTTACTTTTATGTGGCATGGAAGTCGGTTGTATTTTTTTGTTTAAATTTTTTTTTCACGCTTTTTAGTGATGATACATTCACTTATACGAGACCGTGTAATACATAGTACCAATAAGACAGTGCAACCATAAATGGAAACGTTAATTTAAACTCAACCTTATATGACAATTCAAACAAAAGCCTAAGCGATATCTTACATTACTGTTACAATGCGTATGAACTAAGCGTATGAACTAAACAAGTAAGAAATAGTATTGAATTGATGATTATTTCCCCCTATATTTTAAGTTTTCTTTAAAGTTGATGGGCAATTTTAACACTGCTTATATTATTATAAAATGTACCTATATTTACGAACAATTTCGTTGCTAGGTTACCACTGACGCCGGAGCATTTGTGACAATTTGGGTGGTATTAACATTATGAGTTTATGAACGTCCTGACATTTGGGAGTTTAAGATGTTGTCAACAATTAGAACACGTAGGTTGTGCCGATATTATTGAGCACTTTGGTTGTATCTAACAATGTGGACAGTTTGAATGCCACTAACTATTTGCTGCTGACTGTACCCTCGCACTGTTTATTAATCTCTAGTTTATTTTGATTATTTCAGTATACGCGGAGTTAGAAGCAACCAGACAGTTCGAATGGATGGACGTACAGACAGACGAAGATGAACACTCTATAGAGATGCATTTGCCGTATATAGCTAAGGTTATGGAGGAGTAAGTATCCAGGTGGTAGAACTAGTGTAGTTCGGTATTATAAAGGTTCCAACATTTTCTGTGAGAAATAATAACAGGACCATTAAGAGGTGGTAGAACCAGTGTAGTTCGACCGGGGAAGTACCACCGCCACACCTATTTCTAGCGTGAAGCATTTCTTGCGTTTCGATGTAAGGGTGTGGTTGCCGGCACACTTTATATGAGGCGACCATCATAGTCCTCGGGAGTAGCAACGCATCTGTGATTAACTTCAGATGGAACCCATGTTCTCTATGAAGTTGCTTACAGATGTCCATACGGCAGTGACCACTTCCCATCAGGTGGACTGCATGCTCGTTTGCTACTTCAGGCAGATAAAAAAATATCTGTGTTCGAAACTTAGATATACAAAGGATATTGAGAATTCTTCGATAGCGGAATTCAGAAATTCTAGTGCGCCATCTCTTTTTTTTTATATATAAAGTACCGAATAATAGGGTACTTCATATTAATTACAATCTAGCCTTATATAAGGCTAATGAGCAATTCTACTCTAGCTTAAACTGCTAAATAATTGTTTATTGAAGGAGGCGTCCATTGACACTGCACTTGTTTGTTCAAACATAAAGGAGTAGACACATTGTTCTTGTGTTCTATGATTCAATTAAGTCACTATTTCACTAACACTACACTATGTTATATCACTAGCTCAAAGGGCTTAGTCCGTTTGAGTCTTGAGCGCCATCTCTTGATGAGTTTTTTTTTAATACTTTAACCGAACGATAAGGTAGACGGGCCACCTGATGGAAAGTAGTCACCGTCGCCTGGACATTTGCAACACCAGAGGAGTCGCCAATACATCGCCAGCTTTGAAGGAGAGATCTTTGCACCTTTCTTGAAGAACCCCATGTCATAGCGCTCCGGGAATACCTCAGGAGGAAGCTCGTTCCACATCTTGCACGTTGCGGAAGAGTTGAGTTGCCATAAGATTTTTTTAAATATTGAAGCAGCAAACAAGCGTGCAATCCACCTGATGGTAAGTGGCTGACCATTGTCACCAAGGATGGTAACTGACCATTGTCACCAAGCAACTGAATATAAAATAAAGGTTTTATTTAAAGTCAAACACAGATGTATTGCTACTCCCGAGGACTATGATGGTCGCTTCATGTGAAAGTGTGCCGGCAACCACACCCTTCCAGCAAAACGCAAGAATTGCTTCAAGCTAGAAATGGGTGTGGCGGTGGTACCTCCCCAGTCGAACTATTAAGTAGAACTTTTATTTAAAGTCAAACACATTTAAAGATTGTATTTTTACTATTGAGGATTAAGATGGTCGTCTCATATAAAAGTGTGCCGGCAACCACACCCTTCTAACGAAACGCAAGAATTGCTTCACGCTAGAAATAGGTGTAGCGGTGGTATCAATTCGAGCCATATATGTAATATTTTTTTAATTTAACAATGTTACTCTTTGTAAATTATAAACAGATGTTATATTATTTCTAACTGTATTTTTCAGATACAAAACTGGATTCACGATTATACCAATCCTAGTTGGATCGCTCACACCCGAGAAAGAAGCCAAGTAAGGATATTTTTCTTTTGCTTTGTACACATTCAAGGGAACATACCTTAGTTTAGACCCTCCTTCCGCCCCTCTCGATGTCGTTCTCTTCCCTGTTTGCGTATCATTTTGTAATAAAATGGGGGTTTTTAGGACAAGATTAAATAAGGACAAGGTTATTAGAGAATGGAGGGGAAGGATATAGGGAGGGGGGGGGGGTATTGACAAACCATGTGTTTTTAAAGAATGACGTCTTTTGTGAGAAAAAAGACGGTCACAGTCATAGGACATAGCTCATAGTCCCACAGTTGGATTTTCTTCTGTGTCGTGGGTACAATGGGCACACACTAGACGAATACACAAACACCCGGACCTAGAACAGGAATCTAAACTCATCATTCAGACACCTGTCTGGCCTGGAATCGAACTCAGGACCCACTGCGTGTCAGACATTACGGAAACCGCTGCGCCACGCGGGTCGTCAAAGTTGGATATTACATATATACTAAAACTAAGTGTCACCTCAATTATAGGTGTAAACTACGTGCTAAGAGCGACAATAATTAATTTAAATGATTAAATTTGGATGATTAAATTTGTTGGTGGAGTTTACCTAATGCGGCCGTGTGGTCAGGTACGGAGCGATCCTGGCGCCGTACCTGGCGGACCCGCAGAACCTGTTCGTGGTCTCCTCGGACTTCTGCCACTGGGGGTACCGCTTCCGCTTCATGTGGCGCGACCAGGCGCGCGGGCACATCTACCAGAGCATCGAGTGGCTGGACAAGCAGGTGGGCTCACTTTCGACTCTTTGAGATACCTTTCGAGGTTGTAGAACCAGTGCAGTTCGACCGGGGAAGTACCACCGACACACCTATTTCTAGCGTGAAGCAGTTCTTGCGATGGAAGGGTGTGGTTGCCGGCACACTTTCACATGAGGCGACCATCATAGTCCTCGGGAGTAGCAACGCATCTGTGATTGACTTCAGATGGGACCCATGTTGCGTACGAAGTTGCTAACAGATGTCCATACGGCAGTGACCACTTACCATCAGGTGGATTGAATGCTCGTTTGCTACTTCAGTCAGATAAAAAAACCTGCTAATGCCTTGTAAATCTTCACTACATAGTATAAAATAAAGTCGCTTCCCGCTGTCTGTCCCTATGTATGCTTAGATCTTTTAAACTACGCTACGGATTTTAATGCAGTTTTTTTTTAATAGATAGAGTGATTTTAACGGACGGTTTTTATGTATAATATACAAGAGAAACACTGATAATTTTTGATTTTTGACTTTTAGGCGAAAAGAAGTTAGCCGGGTCAACTAGTATTTAATATTATATAGTAAAAATGGAAGTACTAGGACTGTTGTTTGTCTGTCCTCTATTTGTTACCTGTCAATAAATATATTTTTTTCCTTGATCAAAGCACGCCACAGCGTGTTGCCTCAGACGATAACTCTCATACTCAAAGGTGTTTATTGACGTTTTGAAGTGAAACTTCTTTAGGCGCATGAGGGTAAAATTTTTACAGATGAAACGTCACGCCGGTATGCAACGGAAGTGTCGGAAAAGAGAGAGAGAGAGTGATCGAGACCGATTGAGAGAGAGTAAGACAGGGCGAACGTAGCATGAGCAACTAGCCGTGGAGTGAGAGTAGGGAGCAAGTGAGTGAGAAAGATTGAGAGAAAAAGTGAGACAGAGCGAACGTCGTATCACGCCTTTTTCCCTTCCTCTTAATCTTGGAAATTTAAAGTTTTAGATTTGTATAAATATAAACAAGATTTATAAATTAGTTCGCCAAAGAAGTTTCACTTCTGACATGTGTACTTTGTACGCACGCATGTTTTTTTTTTATAGACAATCCATACTAATATTATAAATGTGAAAGTGTGTTTGTTTGTTCCTCTTTCACGTCGCCACACAAGTATTTTATGATATGGTTTATATGCTGTGAGATGGTTAGGAGGGCGGAGAATGACGTAGGCTACTTTTTACCGCGCGCACTTATTCCCATGAGAATATCGATGGTTTGTCAGTTGCTAGATATCTAGTAGTTCCAGACGTTGTTAATAGATGGTTAATAGTTGTTAGTAAAATTCCTTTGCAAGTTCTGAATCACGCTATCAAATGCTAATGTTAATTCCCTTTGACCGTGCGGGCAAAGCCACGGGTAAGGGTGCTGTCACACTGCTGTTTAGAAATGTTTATAAACATTTTCTAACACTAATACATTTACTAACAAATGTTAGGTATTGTTACATTATGATAAGATAAATGTTTTATGTGTTCCTACGCTGATGCGCCAAACACTAAGAGCTAGACAAAAGTACAGTGCCAAAGATTATATCAAGGATTTGGGCATTTCGTAACAAATGTTTACTAACGTTTGTAAACATTTTTAAACAGCAGTGTGGCAGCACCATTAGATCTAGTGGTTTAATAAATAAACAATGTTACTTGTTTGCTGACAGGGTATGGACATCATAGAAAAGCTAGACCCCCAGGCGTTCACCGAGTACCTTAACAAATATTCTAACACTATCTGTGGGAGACATCCCATCGGAATTTTATTACAGGTGAGATAACAATATTATATAGAAAGAAAGAAAGAAAATACTTTTTATACAAAAACAGATACATCCAATAGTAAAACATGTGTTATTATTACTAACTAATACTTATTGATGTAAGTTACATTACATTGACCGAAAGGGTCTCCACTCAGCTTATTGCTGCAGATAGTCAAGGTCACCTGCAGCGCTGGTATTCTGTGGAGCCAATTTTCTTCGCTTGCACGCAAGCGGTACAGGTATATCTAATTATGTATGCATGTGTGTATTTCAAGGTATGTATGTGTTGCGTGCTAGTGCGTATCAACGTGTAAGTTACTGTGTATGTGAATGTGAAGGTATTTTAATTTGTTCATTTAAAGAAATGTCGTTTGTGTATATATATATACTTATACATTTTAAAATATTAATTAAAATTGTTAATATGCTTGCAAGGTGGAAGAATAAGAGTAGTCTGACCGGGAAAGCTATTGCATAGCTTTTATCGCGGGCTTTAAGCGCGATGACCGAATCAAGAAAGTCCGTAACGGAAAAAACCTAACACCCCCACTCCGCCTACCATGTCGCGCAGCCTAGCGTTCGCTTAACGTGTGTATGGTACGACAGTACGAAGCTCGCACGGACGTCTGTAAGCAACTTCATACAGAACATCTGAAGTGAATTACAGATGCGTTGCTACTCCCGAGGACTATGATGGTCGCCTCATGTGAATGTGTGCCGGCAACCACACCCTTCCATCGCAAGAAATGCTTCACGCTAGAAATAGGTGTGGCGGTGGTACTTCTCCGGTCGAACTACACTAGTTCTAACCTAACCTAACCACCTGGAAGACAACAGGCTACTTCAATCCCGAAAACCTTTCAGGCAGCCACGAAGCTAGCCAGCCGGCCGTCCGCCCCTCGCCTCTCGCTGAAGTTCCTGAAGTACGCGCAGTCCTCCCAGTGCACGAGCACTCAGGACTCCTCCGTGTCGTACGCCAGCGCCGCGCTGCTCGCCGACTGAGGGGGTTCGGGGAGTGGGGGGGATAGGGAGCGTTGGGTTGAACCGACTGTATAGCTATAGGGCATGGGGGGGGGCGGTACGGGGGAATTAGGGGGGATAGAGGGCGTTGGGATGAATTCAAATTCAAATTCTTTATTGCAAGAACATAGTATTTTATAAGGATCTTAAAATAATTGTGAGTGCATTATGTTCTACCACACTAGGCGTGCAAAATTTATATTACAATAGGTACTTATTACATGATATTACATTACAATCAAAATATAACAAATGGTCCATCTAAGTATTCAAGTCTTTTTAGGACATATATATTATTTATTTTATACAAATCATCGGTTATTGTTAAAGTCACATATAATTAATTGAATGAAGAATAACGATTTGTATTGAATTAAACCCGACTGTATAGCTGCTATAGGGCGCATGGGGAATGGGGAGGGGGGGCAGTATAGTTGGCGCTAGGGAGGAAGTAGGGGATAGGGGGCGTTGGGATGAATGAAGATTAAGATTTTTATTGACTTAAACCCGACTGTATAGCTGTAGGGCACGTGGGGTGAGGGGGGGCAGTATAGTTGACGCTAGGGAGGAAGTAGGGGATAGGGGGCGTTGGGTTGAATAAAGAATAAAGATTTGTATTGACTTACTTGTAACGTGGTGTATTGCACAGAGTTAGTCGATAAAGTTCTTACAAGTACGGGAAGTCTGAGTTCAAATCTTTGTGATACAATTTTTTTCCTCTGTCTTTTTTTTCCTTTAAACTATATGAAGTAATAGTTTTGAACTTTTGAACTTTGAACGGTTTGGAAAAATTACAAATAATCGACAAATATTTTTTTTTTTTTTTTTTTTTTTAACCTTTTATAACAATACATTAGTTGACGTGACTTCTACCTGTGCATGACAGTATGCAACGGAATTAAACGGATTCTTATAAACAGAGAACGTGGATCGCAAAGGCACTAGTTTACTAAAGAAAATAAAGATATTGATTTAACAAAAAATTGCATACTAAAAAAAAAAACTATGAGTAATTCTCTGAAGTGCGCTGGATGCCGCAACTCTTTACCAAAAAAAGACTTTCTACAATGTGTAACGTGTAAAGCTAAATATGATCTAGAGTGTGCCAATGTTGGCTGCAAAACCTTAGCATTCGTAGAGAGGAAAGACCAATGGAGATGCCCAGAATGCACTAGTAAAAAACCTAAAACGGGAAACGTCAATACTCCGGTGCGCAACACAGCTGCGATACTCGAAGAAATGCCTAAACAACAATTATTAGTGCTGGAAGATGAGGAAAGGAACATTACTCACCGTACTAGGACCACTCGTCCACCCTTGGTCCCGGAAATAAGCAACACAACGAAGAATCCTGAGTATTCTAGTAGCCTCCCACACTATATTTTGGAGGACCTAAAAATTTATTTTAAAGAACTTCTCTATAGCCAGACTAATATCATTCGTGACGAAATTACAAAATTAACGGAAACCATCAAGGCCCAGAATAGCAGATTGGAACAACTAGAAGATAGAGTAGCATTATTAGAGAGTAAATCGGAGGAAATGCAGAACCATCACGCGAACGATTCTTTAGAAAGGGTAGTATCGAAGTTACAAGCAGAAATCGAAGAACGAGACCAAGTTCAACTCTGTAACGACTTCGAAATAGCTGGATGCCCTGAGACCACTGACGAAAACTGCACTAGTATTGTTCTTGCGGTAGCAAAGAAGATAGGCGTGGAGATGGAGGAAAGAGATGTCGTGAGCGTCGGTCGAGCAGGCCCCGTGAGACAAGCTAGGGAAAGCGGAGCGCCAGGTAGGCCGCGGCTCCTCGCCGTGCGCCTCGCGCGCCGCGCGACACGCGACGCTATGCTGCAGGCTGCCCGATCTCATCGTGATCTAACTACGACATCCCTTAAGCTGCCGGGTCCTACTAGACCACTGTATATAAACGAGCGCCTTACGAAATATAACAGAATTCTATTCACGAAGACGCGTACATGGGCCCGCGACAACAAGTATACATACGTCTGGACACGAGATGGTAAGATCTTCATTAGGCAGGAACAGGGTAAACCGCGTCTTAGAATACGCAACGAAGTGGACCTCTCTAGACTCTATAATGTTTAATGGTAAATATGTGTATGTTCTCTGCTCTGTGCTTTGAGTTTTTTTAACTATAGATCTTACTGTTCTCTGTTTAACTCATGAATTTATCCAATTATATTATTTTGTATTTTTGATAATTTATATATTTTTTTTTTGTATCTAGACTCTGACAATCACAAATTCGCACACAGTACACTTACAATCAATTTTGTTAACTTATTTCTCAATATATCTATTTCTGTAATATGGTCAATAACACTTTACCCAATAAAAAATGGCTAAAAATAGGGTTATTAAATGCGCGATCTCTAAATACGGGAAAAGATGAATTATCTGTGACTGTTCTGAACAATTTACCTGACATCTTAGCGATTAACGAGACCTGGTTAAAGTCTGGCGAAGAAACACTCGCTCCCTCGTTGCCGAATTATAGTTTTCATCACAAAGCCAGGAAAGGCCGGAAAGGTGGAGGTGTAGGGTTCTATGTACGGCATGGTATTAATACAAGAATTCGAAAGAACCCGGTGTCTACTCTTGAACAGATGTGGCTCGAAGTCCAACTGCCCGGAGCCACTATGGTCATTGGCACGGCTTACAGGCCCGAGAAAATTGGGCTTCAGGACTCACTGGATGCACTTAGCGAAGCTATTGGCTCCATGGGGTGCTGTGACTATACATGTATCCTAGGCGATTTAAATGTTGACATGGCTCTCAAAGACTCCACTAGGGTAAAAGACATATTGCAGTTTTGCCACCAACACAATCTTACGCAACTGGTGCACGAGCCAACCAGAGTAACTGACTACTCGAGAACAACATTAGATCTTTTTATGACGGACCAACCCTCAAAATGTAAGAATGTTAAGGTCATTCATAATCGATGCCTAAGTGACCACTCAATGGTATTAGTAGATCTTGATATCAAAAAACCCAAATTAGTTAAAAAAGTAATAGTTCACAGACCCTTACATAGTATTGACCGAGACCTTTTTATCCAACATCTAAACCTAATACCTTGGTACATCTGCTACAATCTTAATGTAAATGAAATGGTTGAATTTTTTAACTCTTATATTATCAACTTATTTGACACCCACGCGCCGACACGTACGACCATAATCAAAGACAAACCAAAGCCTTGGATAACTAGTGTGATAAAGTTTATGATGAGTTTACGGGATGAGGCGCTTATTAAAGCTCAAAAAGATAAAGAAAAGAGCTCTAAAAACTACTATCGCAAGCTCAAAAACTTGGTCAACGTAAGTATTGAACGTGAACGCAAAGCTTTCTTTAATTTTTCAATAAATAATAATATGAACAAGCCTGCGCTCCTGTGGAGAAATATACGAAATGTCACGCAAATAAATAGAAAACATACAAATCTAATACCTGAACATCTAAGCGACCCAGAAAAAATTAACAACCACTTTTTAGATTTACCAAAGTGTACTAAAGTAACTGTAAATAGAGACCCTAGTAATATTATAACCTTACACGAATTATCTGCGGAAATAAACTTTGAATTTAAAATGACCACGGAAATGGAAATCGAAAAGATCATAAACAAAATTACAACGAACGCTATGGGTATTGATGGCCTCAACATAGATATGATTAAACTAACACTATCCGTGACCCTACCGGTTATAACTGACCTTATAAATAAATCATTAAAAACGAATACCTTTCCAATATGCTGGAAGAAGGCTCTGGTAAGACCGATTCCCAAAAACAATACTCCATCTGAACTGAAAGATTTGCGCCCTGTGTCAATTCTCCCGGTCTTATCAAAAGTTTTAGAAAAAGTAGTGTTGCAGCAAGTGTCAGAATATGTAGAACTAAAGAATATAATACCAAAGTTCCAGTCTGGCTTCCGTAGGGGTCTTGGTACGGAAACAGCTCTTCTCCACGTGACAGATGATCTGACGGGGGCCTCGGACATGGGTCTCAGTAGCGTCATTATTCTTCTCGACTACTCAAGAGCTTTCGACTGTCTTCAGCCCAATCTTCTAATAACGAAGCTTAAACGTTATGGTTTCTCAGAAAATGCTTGCAACTGGTTTCAGGATTTTCTAACCAAAAGAGAACAGATGGTCGCAGTCGATGGCACCGATGGCAAAAAACGCTACTCCTCTCTTAAACCACTTCCAAGAGGCACTCCCCAAGGTTCTCTACTGAGTCCAATGCTATTTAACATTTACACTGCAGACCTACCCAAGCATATAAAGTATTGCAAATATCACCTGTACGCCGACGACACCCAAATATACTACTCTTTTGAAGGAAAGAAAACACACGAGGCTATCAAAAAAATTAATGAAGACCTGAGGAACATCTATACATGGTCAGAAAACAACTGTCTTTCTCTTAACCCAAAAAAATCACAAATGGTAGTCCTTGGCACCAAGAGCCAAATCAAGACAGTAATAGATTGTGAGGAAAATGTAAAAATTAATGACTTCGTTCTCGAACCTGTAGCTTCTGCACGAAATCTAGGTTTAATTATAGATGGAGAACAGAAATATGTAGAGCACATAAATAATCGGATTCGGGCAGCTTTTTTCAGGTTAAAAACGTTGTATAAAATAAGGTCGTATATTACACCCAATCTGCGTATGCGCCTCTGCGACAGTCTGGTACTGTCACAGCTCAACTACTGCAGCTCTGTTTATGGCCCGAGAATAAATATTAGCACAGAAAGAGCTATTCAACGAGTGCAGAACGCATGTGTGCGGTTTTCTTTCAATATCCCGAAAAGAGAGTATATAACCCCGTATCTGAACCAAAAAGGTATTCTTAATATGAACGCTCGAAGAGATCTTCACTATGCATGTATGGTACAGAAGATAATCTGGAACAAACGGCCAGAATATTTGTTTGAAAAACTTCATTGGATAAAAGACATATTCGATCGAAATCTACGCTCAAATACTCAAAATCTGTTATGTACACCCTCGCATAGAGCCGTTCGATACAGGGGGTGCTTTAAGTTTGCTGCAGCTAAAATTTGGAACGACTTACCTCCGCCACTAAGACGCAAAATGAGCAACGTGTGCTTTAAATCAAAATATAGGTCAGCACTACTAAAAAGGCAACTAGCTGCAGAAGACTTGAAGCATGCCTACTATAAATATGTCTCGTTAAAGAAGTTTTTCTAATAAGCTCATCATACATGCCCACACACATATACACTTACACACATTCACACACATGTCATGAGTCTTAGTGTTTAAGTTATTTAAATAATTTGTGTTTATTTATGTTATTTAACTGTTTCGTCCTAATTCAGATTTATTTATTTTAATTATCTTTCAATTGTTTCTATCTTACGATTTTGATTATGATTAGTTATAAAATTAAAATAATGAGGAATTTAAATCAATAGAAAGTAAGATGACATTCGATTGCAATTGAATTGGAACTATATTGAGTAAATCTAAATTTAAGTGGAATTAATGGAGTAATTAATTTGACATTGAATTAAAATTGACATTGAATTGAATTTGACATTGAATAAATTTGTTTTGAATTGGTAGTGAAATGGTAATTAAATTAACTTTGTAATATAATATATAGTGATAATTCAATATGCATAAATTTATAAAATTTAATTAGACTAAGATTTTTTTTTATTGTAAAAGGCGGCGGATACGTAATCCCGCACAACAACTAAGGGTCTAGGATACGGCTGAAAAACAGCGCTGCATGGGATTTCTATCCTGTGTCAGTAAACGCTGAGCCACCTCCTTTTGCCTTTTGTCGAATATAACAGTTACTTTTTCTTTACTTTATAAGTTTCCAACCTTTATGTTTTAAGGCAATAAAGTATTATTATTATTATTATTATTATTATTACTTAAACCCGACTGTATAGCTGTAGGGCACGTGGGGAGTGGGGAGGGGGGCAATGTAGTTGGCGCTCGGGGGAAGTAGGGGACGTTGAGTAAATAAACTGACTGTATAGCTATAGGGCACGTGGATGGAGGGCAGTACAGTTGGGGCTAGGTTGAATGAAGATTTTTATTGAAAATCGGGGCGTATATCGGGGAAAAGTAGGGGGGATAGGTGTATAGCTATAGGGCACGAGTGTTTTATCAAATAGGGGAAGAGTACAGGGGGACGTTGGGTCAAATAAGGATTTGTATTGAATTAAGACAGTTTATAAGGATTATTAGAAAAAGTGTATGCCCTAGTTACAAAATAGGTTTTAAAAATTGGCAGCTAATTGCAAAGATATCTTTTTCACGTTTCCAAGTGTTTTGTACCTGTTACCAAAATATCGCACCTTCGGCAGGACAAGAGCATGTGCATCAACCCATTATTGGCCCACTGCTGGGCACGGGTCTTCTCCCAGAATGAGAGAGTTTAGGCCATAGTCCACCGCGCTGGCCAAGTGCGAATTGGTGGACTTCACACACCTCTGAGAACTTTTTTTTTTTTAAGAACTCTCGGGTGTGTAGGTTTCCTCACGATGTTTTCCTTCACCGAAAAGCAGTGATAATTAATTTCTAATACGCACATAAATCATTGGTGCGTGCCTGGGTTTGAACCTCGGACCTCCCGATCGAGAGGGCATGTTTCAACCATTAGGCTATCACTGCTCCTAGAGCATAAACGCATAAAATACTTAATAGACCTAAAAATGCCAAAGTGTTTTAAAACAACCTACTGTCTGGTAGAACAGCGATGACGACCCGCGTGGCACAGCGATTACCGTACCGGTCTGACACGCAGTGGGTCCCGGGTTCGATTCCCGGCCAGACAGGCATCTGAATGATGAGTTTAGATTCTTGTTCTGGGTCTGGGTGTTTGTACTACTGTGGGGCTATGAGTGTAGAAAGCGTTTTAAGTTTTTTTTTTAAGCGATTCAGTTCCATCTCATTTCAAAAGAGGTCGATAGTGATTTTGTCCGTTTTTTGTCCGTAAATTTTTTGCAGTGAAAATTTGTATAAATGCACATGTTTTGTCCCACCGAGGGTGCGATATTTTGAAATTTTTGTTTATACCTACAAATAGATTTAATAAGTAACTGTAGTTATCATGAAGTATAAATATACATCTTCTATTACGGGGGTAAACGCCACGAATAATGTCGCACATGTAATTCTATACTCCTCCCCTTTAACCTATTTGTGTATTTAATCCCATTTGTGCTTCCACCCGTCCCTATTGTGACGTCATACCCCCCCCCCCCAATCGCCCCCCTCTTTACAGTAGTAATCATGAAGCATATACATGTTCTATTACGGGGGTAAACACCACGAATAATGTCGCACATGTAATTCTATACTCTTTCATCTATTTGTGTCGCATTTAATCCCATTTGTGCCTCCACCCGTCCCTATTGTGACGTCATGCCCCCCTCAATTAACCCCCCTATCACACCATGTCACAGTTCCCCCTTAAAACTGTGCCGTGATACATCGGATCATAGATAAACATAAATAATAGATTTAATAATAATTTCGACGCAGGTAAGCGAACTTGTAACTTCAATACATAGTATAAAACAAAGTTTCGCTGTCTGTCCCTATGTATGCTTAGATCTTTAAAACTACGCTACGGATTTTAATGCAGTTTTTTTAATAGATAGAGTGATTCAAGAGGAAGGTTTTTATGTATAATACATGTATAATATAGTGGAGGAACACTGATAATTTTAGATTTTTGACTTTTAGGCGGAACGAAGTTCGCAGAGTCTGTGAAAAATACTGGCCAAGTGTGAGTCGGTCTCGCGCACGAGGGTTCCGTACTATTGTTTATAAAAACGGAATAAAAATCACGTTGGTTTTACGGGAGTCTCGCCACATTGAATATTTATTTTATTGTTTTTAGTTACGATGATTTCACAAATTCAAATAATCTTCCAAGTTATTTGGGACGCATCCAATGCTCCTCTGGTGTTGCGAATGTCCATATGCGACGGTGACTACTTTCCATCAGGTAGCCCGTCTGCCTTATCGTTAGGTTAAAGAATAAAAAAAAAGATGTTTATAGTACTAAAATTTCCAAATTTTCATAATACAAGTTCGCTTTCCCGCGTCATATATTAGATGTATATTAACACTATGTAAGATGCAATAACTAAATAATATATAAGAGAACGTACCGAAACCACGTGACCTATTTTTTGAGAAATTTTGACCCCTCCCTCCCCTTAGTGACCATCCGTATTATATAAGCCTGCCCCCTCGCAAATGTCACGTAGTAATTCATAAAAATTTGGAAAATCCAAAAGTGCACGATTCAATATTTGTCAATTTTAGTTTTTCCTTACTATTAAATTACACTAAATAAGATAACCTCGTACCGACATACGTTCTCAATACCAATTACCGCATAGTAAATCTCAACGCCTCAATCACACGACGTTTAAATAGCGTTTTACGCGCTATGGGACCTGTAAAAACATAACATAATCACGAAACATATGCATACCATCCACGCGTACTGATAAAATAGTTCTAAAGTTTAAACTAGATGGCGTTATACTCAATAAAAAAGCGTAACGAGGTAATTCATCAGTAGATTTTACTCCTCAAATTTTCTTCATACCGGGCCCTTATATATGCAAATCGATTCTTAAGTGCTAAGGGCCTAAACCTCCCTCCCTCTTCCCTGTGAACAAGCGTGGTGTTTTGAATACCCCACTCCTCAAATGGTCACCTGGTTTGGGTACTGATAATTTTATGTAAAGCCCAGCTTTTTCATATGATAACACCTTGACACGTATTGTACAATTTTATGAATGTAACAATTATTTGCTGCCAGGCTCAAAAGAGGTTTGTCTTATCACTACATAGTATAAAACAAAGTCGCTTCTCGCTGTCTGTCCCTATGTATGCTTAGATCTTTAAAACTACGCTACGGATTTATTGCAGTTTTTATAATAGAACGACAAACTTCGTTCCGCCAAAAAGTAAAGAAATCTAAAATAATCAGTGTTCCTCTACTATATTATGCATGTATTATACCTATATATTATGTATAAACCTTACTTTTGAATCACTCTATCTATTAAAAAAAAACGTGTGCGTGTACTAGCGTACACTCGTAAGAAGTGAAACTTCTTTATGACGTTATTTTTCAAAAAATAATTTACTATATGCAACTTTACAGAAATTGGTTAAATAAAGTTAAATTAGATAAAGTTTAATAAAAGGCTTTTATTGAACTTTATCTAATAATCTAATCTATAATAATCTAATATCACGCGTGGTAGGGATAAGAAAAAGATGGCGCGTAACGGAAAAAAAAAGATGGCGCGTAACGAAAAAAAAAAGATGGCGCGTAACAGAAAAAGATGGCGCGTAACGAAAAAATGTTACACTAAATTTTTTTCCAACCCCGATAAAGAAGTTTCACTTCAAAAACTGCATCAAAATCCGTAGCGTGGTTTTAAAGACCTAAGCATACATAGCGACAGACAGCGGGAAGCGACTTTGTTTTATAATATGTAGAGATATTTCAATAAATGACTGGGGAAACTTTATTTGGACCTGACAGCTTAATTTTGTAAATGCATAATTTTATACAAAGAGTGTTAGGAAGGTAATAGTGAGTGGACGACGGGTACCCCATTATTGTCCCACTGCTGGGCACGGGTCTTCTCTCTGAATGAGAGTTATAGGCCATAGTCCACCGCGCTGGCCAAGTGCAAATTGGTGAATTTCACACACCTCCGAGAACTTTTTTTTTAAAAGAACTCTCGGGTGTGTATGTTTCCTCACGATGTTTTCCTTCACCGAAAAGCAGTGATAATTAATTTCTAATACGCACATCATTTTAGAAAAATCAGTGGTGCCTGGGTTTAAACCTGGGATCTCCCGATCGAGAGGGTAAGTTTCAACCATTAGGCTATCGCTGCTCAAATTGTTTTTTGGACACAAGTTATAAAATATTTAAAAAATAAATAATAGTTTAAAAAAACTAAAAAACACGCTTTTATAGAAAACCTAACTAAAAAATAGAAAATAAATTTAAATGAATTTAAATTAAGAAAATAGTGTTAAAAATTTCAATGAATATAAATTAATAATAGTGTGAATAAAAAAAGCGTGGGGTGCTTTTTAAGATATTAACGAAATGATAATCACTCTGCTCATATCTGTCAATAAAATATCTATAACCATTGACCCCATGCACCCCACGCTTTTTTAAAAATAAAATAATTTTTTGAAGTGAAACTTCTTTAGGCGCATGAGGGTAAAATTTTTACAGATGAAACGTCACGCCGGTATGCAACGGAAGTGTCGGAAAAGAGAGAGAGAGTGATCGAGACCGATTGAGAGAGAGTAAGACAGGGCGAACGTAGCATGAGCAACTAGCCGTGGAGTGAGAGTAGGGAGCAAGCGAGTGAGAAAGATTGAGAGAAAAAGTGAGACAGAGCGAACGTCGTATCACGCCTTTTTCCCTTCCTCTTAATCTTGGAAATTTAAAGTTTTAGATTTGTATAAATATAAACAAGATTTATAAATTAGTTCGCCAAAGAAGTTTCACTTCTGACATGTGTACTTTGTACGCACGCATGTTTTTTTTATTCACACTATTATTAATTTATATTCATTGAAATTTTTAACACTATTTTCTTAATTTAAATTCATTTAAATTTACTTTATATTTTTTAGTTCGGTTTTCTATAAAAAGCGTGTTTTTTAGTTTTTTTTTAACTATTATTTATTTTCTACTTTTTAGTCAAATTAAAAAATGGAATAATTTTATCAAATTAGTGTATTGTCATCGGTCCTCAATAAATCTACAAAGTTTGAACGAAATCTGGCCGTTTAAAGTGGGTCAAAATCGCGCCCAAAGAAGTCGGTTACAAACATACAAACAAACATACAGGTGAAGCTAATAAAAAGCTAATAAAATATATTTTTAACTAATGTCCAAAAAACATATCTATTTCAAAATGTAATGGTGATAATTACTAAATTTAAATAAGTTTATGCGTTTTGGAAGCAAGTTACAAGCAGCAATAAAACACATGCTGTATTGAGATTAGTAGACCTTTTTTTAAATATTTTTTGTGTACCCGTCGTCTACTCAGTAGGTCAATAATATATATGATACTAAATGAACATAGGCATGTATAGTGTAGATTTCTTTACCACGAAGTAGAGCCAGGCAGTCCATCTGATGGTAAGTGGTCACTGCCGCTCATGGACACCTGTAATCAACTTCATACAGAACATGGGTTCTATTTGAAGTCAATCACAAATGCGTTGCTACTCCCGAGGACTGTGATGGTCGCTTCATATAAAAGCGTGTCGGCAACCACACCCTTCCATCGAAACGCAAATGCTTCACGCTAGAAATAGGTGTGGCGGTGGTACTTCCCCGGTCCAACTACACTGGTTCTACCATCTGTAAAGTGTAGTTCAACCGGGGTAGTATAACCGCCACACTTATTTCTAGCGTGAAGAAGTTGTTGCGTTATATAAGGATACGGTTACCGGCTAACTTTCATACGAGGCGATAATCTTAGTCTTCGAAAGTAGCAACGCGTCTGTAACTGACTTCAGATAGAACCCATGATCTGTACGAAGTTGCTTACAGATGTCCATACGACCACTTACCATCAGGTGGACTGCATGCTCGTTTGCTGCTTCATTTAAGTAGTATAGTGGCGCCTCTCGCGGACGGATTTGGAAGTACATGCACTATGTTCAATCGGCGTTTGTTTGGATTTTTTTATATATTTCTATTAAATAAATAGCACGGAGTGGATATAAATATAGGTATTATTATTATTAATGTTTTATTGTTAATTTGGTCTCATTTTAATATCTTAAAAAAAAAACATGTTTTTAAATGTGATCGTTTTATTAAGATTTTCAAATTGGGGTTAAACAAAACGACGGGCCCCTAGAACAAAATCTTATATGAAAAATTACCAATTTACAGTATGAAGCTTTGTTGATTGTAATAGCTATGCGATTATTTAAATAAGTTTCTAAATAGCCATTACAATGATTTTCCATAGATCGTCTTTGTTGGCGTAAGTAATCAATGTTTGTATGTCCACAAAACTTCTAAGCTTCATACTGTAAATTGGTAATTTTTCATATACGATTTTGTTCTAGGAACCCGTCGAAAAATATGGTTATACAACCAACGTTTTGGTTGGGTTTAATCCCCAATTCCTTTAACATATTCGTAATTAATAGTAATTGTTTATTTACAAGATTTAACTGAGAAATTAAACTGGAAAATAACTGTAATCTAAACAGTAACTTTTAACTAACTAAAGTTATTATTATTAATGGATACGCACACTTAATATGTAGCACGTTTTCATATGAAAGTTTTTCACTTCAATTGATCAAAATAGCCCTTAACGGTTTTTTTTGGCGATTTTTTGTATGTTTTTCATATAATAAGATCACTTATTCAAACTTGATTGTTTTTATTACTGTTATATAATTTCGGATTTTTTAAATATAGCAACAAATGTGAAATTAGTGTAAGTTTTCTAAAAATGTTAGCTAAAATTAGATCTTTGTAATAATTACGATATAGCGTCAGTATGTTCAATGTTTTATCTGTACCTCTATTTAATCTGTTACAAAATTACAGATTAAGTATGTATGTAATTTTATATTTAATCTATATTTCATTGTGCTGTTTTGGAAATTAGTTAAAATGTTTTGCTTAAATGAAAGTGTTAATCATTTTATTCGGTCTCAAATTAGCATTTATTTTGTAAAAGTCTCAATTAAACTTTAGTTTGCTACTACATGTGTTTTATTTCTATAACTAGCTGTTGCCCGCGACTTCGTCCGCGTTTCCGTTGTTTTTCGTAAAAAAAAGTAGCCTATGTCCTTCCTCACGGTTCAGTGGTTTTGATGTAACAAACAGATTAACTTTCGTATTTTAGTAGGGAAATATAATATGTCATATCTACAATACTGTTGAAAAATATCGCAATACGGAACCGCACAATATTATTGTTAATAGCTTTGCCCGCGACTCCGCCAGCGAGTAACTCCTTGTGTGTTATTGAGTTAATGTATTGGTAATATTGTTTAGATCACGTTCACATGAGGCTTAAGAACCTTTTTTATTTTTGTTTTCGAGGGGGAAACCTTCAAAAGGTACCCGACGCCGTGGGAGCGACGCAGAGTTATGTGGAATTTTTACCGCACTAAAACCCCCCCGGTGGCCGTCTTCGGTGCTATAAAGAGGACTCGGGCTCCTCCCAGATGGGCGGATGGGCCCACCACCCAATCTAGTCTTTACGGCGGTATGCGACCACACATATCGCCACCTTCCCGGTATCGCCTGGCTGGACGGTTCAAGCTCCCACTCTAGCCGCCCGCAACCCCGGAAGCCCCTTTTAGTCGCCTCTTACGACAGGCAGGGATACCGTAGCCCTATTCCGATCCTGCCGAAGGCTTAAGTACTTATATAACTAAAATACTTCAATGCAAAGCTTCCGGGTAAACTATGTTGAATGTTGATCCATCCGGCACGTGAACGTAAAGATTTTTGGAACTACTGACCCGGGAAAGAGCGACGTACAACTGACCATGCGAGAAACAACTGACACCGAGATCTACTCCAGCAACACGAAAAGTCTGCCCTTGAGCCTTATTAATTGTCATTGCATAACACACCGATACTGGGAATTGCGTTCTTTTAAATTGGAATGGAAAATTATTAGGTACTAAGGGAATTCTGGGAATAAAGACGGTTTCTCCTGCACCGCAACCTGTTAAAATTTGAGCCTCGATAATATTTTGTTGCAACCGGGTTACTTTTAGCCGAGTTCCATTGCAAAGTTGTGGTGGTCTTAAATTTCGGAGCAGGATAATCGGAATGCCAATTTTTAAACAAATTTCATGAGAAGGAAGTCCGGGCATATTTAAATAATTTAAAAATTCTATCGGGTAGTTAGTGGCGTCTTGTTCATCGACCATTCTATTTATTGAACTATAAACTTTGCTTTCCCCTTGTATATTCGACAGTATTTTATTATTAATCTCAAATGCCTGGTCATTGCGAGGAGTTAAGATGGATCTTTCGCATAGCCAAGAATTGTCCCTATTTAATATATTTGTTACGTCACCGTGACACTGTTCACTGTTCACTGTTCATTTTTCATTTTTCATTTTTCATTTTCCACTTTTCATTTTTCATTTTTCATTTTTCATTTTTCATTTTTACATTTTTCATTTTTCATTTTTAAAAATTTCATTTTTCATTTTTCATTTTTCAATTTTCAATTTTCATTTTTCAATTTTCAATTTTCAATTTTCAATTTTCAATTTTCAATTTTCAATTTTCATTTTTCATTTTTCATTTTTCATTTTTCATTTATCTTTTTTCATTTTTCATTTATCTTTTTTCATTTTTCATTTTTCATTTTCATTTTTCATTTTTCATTTTTCATTTTTCATTTTCATGTTCATTTTCGTACAGATAGATGACTGAGTTATAAACGTAAGAGTAGACAAATATAATCAGAAAGCTTTGAACTGCTAAGCTATCGGGAGTTACACGTGTTATTGTGAGTCAACCATAAAAGATGGACATATGCTGTCGTAGGATATTTTTTAGATAATTTTAAGGAAAATATTTCCCTCATACATGATTTCTGTGTAGCTTTAACCATTAAGGTTGCACACGCGAC
Source organism: Spicauda simplicius (assembly GCA_949699795.1). NCBI lineage: Eukaryota > Metazoa > Arthropoda > Insecta > Lepidoptera > Hesperiidae > Spicauda > Spicauda simplicius. The sequence continues at coordinate 5,779,289 of OX453086.1, read as the reverse complement.
AGAAGCTTAAAAAAGTAACTTCTCCCGTTTTCCCAACATTTCCCTATACTGCTCTGCTCCTATTGATTGTAGCGGGATGAAAAGTATACTATAACCAGCCCAGGAGTATAAAGAATAATCGTACCAAGTTTCGTTAAAATCCACTGAGTAGTTTTTGTTTCTATAACGGTTATACAGACAGACAGACAGACAGACAGACAGACAAAAATTTTACTGATTGCATTTTTGGCATCAGTATCGATCCCTAATCACGCCCTGATAGTTATTTTGGAAAAATATTTCATGTACAGAATTGACCTCTCTACAACTTTATTATAAGTATAGATATCCCTGTAAACATGAATATGGGTAATACTGGTAAGGGCAAAATATAGGAATCCAAGGCCGTTACAAATATACCAAATAAACATGATACTTAGAAGATGATCTGCCGTTAATTGCTTGGAAATGGTGATATGTGCATCCAATAATTTTATAGCTTATAACATTTAACGTTTATAAAATTTCTTAACCCCTAAGTTTGACCGCACTTCGAACATTATATATAATTACGACGACCTGCGTGGCGGAGCGGTTACCATACCGGTCTGACGCGCAATGGGTCCCGGATTCGATTCCCGGCCAGATAGGTATCTGAGTGTTTGTGTATTCGTCTTGGGTGTGTCCATGGTAACCACGACACAGAAGAAAATCCTAGTGTGGGGGCTATGAGTGTAGAAAGCGTGTATAGTTTATTTATTTAATTATTTACATTAGATCATAAAATAAAATCTCTCTATATCTACCAAAGTTAATACAAATACTTATTTAAATCTTATGACTTTAAATAATGCTCGATTTTAATTCGCGGTCAATTTGGATGATTTGCCAGATTTAAATATATCACCCATATAAACAGTAAAATAATTTCAAATAAATGACTTGGTCGTCCTGCCTAATAAGGTTTTAAACAGTTGCAAAAGACAAAGTTTTTAGGCGTCAACGTCATTTTAACATTCAGTCATTTTGGCAAGTATTTCAAAAATCGCGCATTTTGCGAATATCAAAATTTTCAGTTACAAAATTATAAATGAATTTGAGTCAACAAAAACATAAGATAAAAATTTTCGACAAACACAAATCCTGGTACAAAGTGGACATCGACGGTGCTTTCATAACGAAAACTAAACCAGAAAATCTAAAAAACGTCGTAAAAAATACGAAGAAAACCGTTGTGAGGAGGTCAAGGATGCAACGCAGTGCTCCGTTATACTCCGACAATGTTTTAAAGACACACGAGATGGTGTTCAAAATGGCCGTGCACTCGACTTTAACATTTTTATTTTTAATGATAGCGTATTGTGGGTTCGCATTTTTTACGCATGGAAATATGGACCGAAGCGTCGGAGGCGCCGGCGATGCAGGCGGTGCGGTTCTAAACATCATATGGCGATGACGCGATATTAAAATAGATATATATATATATAGGTACTAAAGACATTCATATCAAAATACAATTATTGGAAATTATTCCCTAGTTTTTTTTTAACTACAGTTAGGGATGGATATGGCATACTTATAACTACGTCACAGCATGTCGGTGATGCCAGCTTGTAAGTTTTCGCTCAACCATTCGCTTAACGCGCCTGAAGATGTTTTCACTTCAAGCTCAACATTACTACCATTGAGAGATCGGTTTACAGCAATGTACAGACTTGTTTTTATAATATTGATGGTAAGTGGTCACTGCTGCCCGAAGACATCGGTAAGTAACTTCTTATAGAACAAGGTTTTATATGAAGTCAATCACAGATGCGTCGCCTAATGTGAAAGTGTGCTGGCAACCACACCCTTCCAACGAAACGCAAGAAAAGCTTCACGCTAGAAATTGGTGTGGCGGTGGCACCTCCCCCGGCGAACTACACTGGTTCTACCACCTTTTACTTAGACTTTAGACTTAGCACATATTATATAAATTGTTATAGGATGATTTGAGATTAACATTAAAGCAAAATTGATAATTCCAATCATTTCAGTCAGTCATAACTTTATTGTAACGGTTAGGGGAAAATGTTTTACATTTTCATGACGACCCGCGTAGCGGAGCGGTCACCGTACCAGTCTGGCTCGATGGTTTCTGGGTTCGATTCGCGGCCAAACAGACATTTGATTGATAATTTAGATTTTCTTTAGAACACCCTAATACACCCTGGGGAAGATTCATACAGGATAGTCAAAACGACAAATAAAGTTGCTAACATTTACTATGACAAATAATATCTAATTAGCTTAAAACTAACTTGTCAATATATTACTTTGCTTTAATGAACAAATTCTTCTGGAGAAATAACAAAAAATAAGTTTAGGTACTCTAAAATCAAATAGTTGCTTCTAAATTTTAATTTTATTTAAGTATTTTCATGTTGAATATTGTAACTATAATTGAAATTTTATATTTTTGCGGTTTTTTTGTGTAAATAATGTATTTACTTAACGTACATACAAGAAAAACATCCGCACGTGTACGAATATGCCCCCTGTAGCACTGTTACTCTAAATTATAATACAACTTTGTGTAAATTCAAAATTGGTATACGATATAATAATAAACAAAACCCTTCGTTAACCCATTATTGTCGCACAGCTGGGCACGGGTCTTCTCTCAGAATGAGAGAGTTTGTCCAAGTTCGAATTGGTGAACAAACATAACCCAAAAATCTAAAATAAACAATGTGAACTTGAATTCGTCATGTTTCTCTATTGACAATTATTCTACTTACAATTCGATATTTATTTATTTAAAAAGGGCAGCCAACAAGACAATACATTACACTTACAATTAAAAACTAAATTAGGCTTAAATTAAATGCTGTCTTAATAACAGGCCACCACGGCATGCATCGTGGTCGAGTTTAAATACTTAAGATTATATTAGAACACTTATTTGTACGTATTACAATAATAATTACGTATAGTATTTGTATATGTAAATGTGGTATGTATGTATAGTAAATATATGTATAGTAAAAAAAATGTGTTAATGATTACAAAAATATTGTAGTTAATTGAATGTAATTAATCCTGTGTTCTGCGGATTAACTTTTGGTGCTTTGATGATGCTTAGGAAACCTACACACCCGAGTCCTTAAAAAAGAAGTTCTCGGAGGTGTGTGAAGTCCACCAATTCGCACTTGGCCAGCGCGGTGGACTATGGCCTAAACTCTCTCACTCTGAGAGAAGACCCGTGCCCAACAGTGGGCTAATAATGGGTTGATGTGAATCCTGTATTAAACATTTTATTATATTATTTTTTAGTAATAAAAGTACTTACCGAAAGCATTTTACTAATTGCCAGCACTCTCAGGATGGCTGGACTAGCGTGACTCGCTGAGCAACATCACAACATGGTAGGTATATTTAGGCACTAATGAAATCTTGATATGCGTCGTTTTTTATGTTATAATTACTGTACAAATCTACTCTGAGTACGAACGGTGACTTTTCCCCACTTAGGAGCGGAATTTTATACGTATTTGACGTTATTTCGACCCAGTTACATGGATCGTGGTCGCGTCGAAACTGCGGCGGGGAGAAGGCCGTCGATAAGATTACTCATCTACCCTACGTGTAGTTTTTTGTATTTTTAGATTAAATATAGTAGTAACACACAACACAAAATATCCTTACGTACTAAACTTTGCACTTTTTGTGTTTAACATAAATTTTATAACTATAACTAGCTGACCCGGCAAACGTTTTGCCCTATAAACATTAAAAAAAATGTTAAGGGTGGACAACCCTTATCACTTTGTATGAAAAATAGATGTTGGTAGATTCTCAGACCTACTCAATATGCTCACAAAATTTCATGAAAATCGGTCAAGCCGTTTCGGAGGAGCACGGGAACGAACATTGTGACACGAGAATTTTATATATTAGACTAGCTCTTACCCGCGTCTTCGCCCGCACCGTCAAAGGGTAACATTAACATTTGATAGCGTGATTCAGAACTTGCAAATGAATTTTACTAACGCCATCTATTAACAACGTCTGGAACTACTAATTATGTATCAACTAACAAAACATAGATATTCTCATGTGAATGCGGTAAACAGTAGCCTACGTCACTCTCCGCCCTCCTAGCTATCTCACAGCATATAAACCATATCATATAATAGCTATGTGGCGACGTGAAAGAGGAACAAACATTTATATTATTAGTATGGATTAGCGTATTAGTCCAAAACCATTGTAATATCGATTAAATAGTTCAGTCGCGAGTTAAGAATGGGCGAACGCGAATAAAGTTTTTAAAAACAATTTATCTAATAATTCACAAATACAATATGTGTTTAACTAATGGAATCTAATGCAAAAACTGTTTTGTGGGAAACTAATGGATATCATTGTCTAATTCCGCTACTCAGCGGAATGCAGCTGTCGTCATTCCGCGGTGCAGGGTTACGGCGCGGTAACTCGCGTCGTGTACTTGTACTTCATAAAACAGTTTAGTCGTACTCTTACGCATACAATCAAGACGTTATCGGTAGACTTGTTTTCTATTTTCGCATATTGACCCGTCGTCGGGGAATGAACCGTCTATCTATTCTAAATGAAGTGTTTAGTAGCACTTGTTGCATAAAGGATAGAGAATTGTGTATATTCAAACAAGATTAGGAAGATATTCGTTGAGGCAGAATTTTTTTTTTTTATTTGACTGAAGTAGCATGAGTCCACCTGATAGTAGGTGGTCACTGCCGTATGGACATCTGTAATCAACTTCATACAGAACATGGGTTCCATCTGAAGTCAATCACAGATGCGTCGACACTCCCGAGGACTATGATGGTCGCCTCATGTGAAAGTGTGCCGATAAACACTGATTGCGTTTTGATAATTAGATGTACTTTAATTATACCGGGTAGTAGAATCGGTGAAGTTCTGACGAGGAGGCACCACCGTTAGACTTTATTTCTATGTATATATGTATATATGTATAGTATATATATGTATAGTAGGTATATATAGGAATTCTAGCGTGAAGCATTTCTTGCGTTTTGAAGGAAGGGTGTGGTTGCCGGCACACTTTATATGATGTGACCATCACAACCTTCGGGAGCAACAACACATCTGTGATTGACTTCAGATAGAACCCATGTTCTATATGACGTTGCTTACAGATGTCCATACGGCAGTGACCATTTACCATCAGGTGGACTGCATGCTCGTTTGCTTCTATAATCTGATAAAACACACAACGTAAAAATAAAACAATAATTAGTAAAATATAAATTTTATTTTACTACAAACCAAATACATGAGTTTTCCAACATTAACCAGAATAATTAATTTCAATTAACAAAATTAACAAATAATAAAGTTTTCTATTGACTTCACAGAAAAATAGCACTTTCAAAGAGAAAATAATTAGGCTGCATTTGTGTTTTTAAAAAATCTCTGTGTTTTCATTTCTAAACAATAATGAATTCTCGAAAAACAAATTTGAAAATACATGAACCAGTCTAATTCTTTTCTTCAAAGTGGTTAATTAAATAACTAGATATCAGATGTTTATGATTGCAAATATTGAGAAATACAATTTTTTAACACTTTTGAAAATATACTATACAGGAAATAAAAAAACCATTGTGTGTGTGCGTGTGTATGTGTGTGTACGCGCGTATGTGTGTGTGTGTGTGTACGCGCGTGTTTGTGTGTGTGTCGGCTCCGACAAGCGATTGGAGATTACTTGTATTCAGCAATACACATACAAGACTCCAAAGGCCGCGTCCCAGAAGACGCTCACAAAGCCCCAAACGCCCAAAACGTCGTTCCACAAGACGAGCGCGGTCGTTGTGGTCGCGTCGGATACGTCACTCATGACGTCATGACTTACGCCCACGCGACGCTCACAACGACCCATCTAACAAGGTCGAAGTGACCGTTCCAGTAGAGAATACGTCAGTAAAGCTCACAAGCTAATAAAACGTGAAATACTGCGGTCGTGAGCGAGCGCTTTGTGAACGTCTAATGGAACGCACCCAAAATGTACTGTGAGTAAGAGACGTTGCAGTAAATTGTCACCCTTAGCGTTACTGTTTCACACGATTATACTCCCCATATTATCCGTAATATAAAAATATATTGTTTTTAAGATGTTAACGTAAAAAAACAATATGAACCTATTTAATATAAGAAATATGTATTGTAGGAGATGAATACCGTGTTTACGTTAATTTTTTCAACATAAATACTTCTAATAAAAAGAAAAACTAATTCTTACTATAAATAAAATCTCAAGCTATTAATTTGCAGTACATAACATCTGATATTTAGTTATTTAGAAATAAATAAATATAGAAGTAACTAATACTATAAGAAAAATACAATTTCGACTACTTAGCGACAGAAAAAAAATTGAATACAACCTATATTTTTTAATTTTATTAAAACATTTAAAAGTTGTACGATTTTTTAAAACAATATTACGAGTAAATAAATGTTTTTTTAGTAAAAAATATTTTTTTTTAAATACAGAACGAATTTACCATTTCGATCGAATTTAGTTATATTTTTCAGTTTATAAAAATTAATCATGAATTCTATGATAATATTACTTAAAAAATCATAAACTCAAATTTTACATACTATGTGTAATCAAAACAAAAAAAAACGTACAACTGAAAGAAAAGAACAACAAGAAATTGTAAAAAAAAAAAACTTTTTGACATTTCAGGAATGCGTAATATATCACTATTAATTAGTTTTGAGTTATATACGTGTTACAACTATTAATATCGAAGAAATAATTGGTTATAAAAAAGAAAAGTATCCATGAAATAAATAGCAAATTAATTGAGTCTCCGCAAAAAAAAAATTATGTTTTTTTTGCTAATTATGTGGACCTCTCGCAATTAATCCAATTCTAGTCTTTGTCATACTTACAAAAAGAAAAAAAAACTCAATCTGAACTGTCGAAATTAATTTACCGGTCAAAAGTACATTACAAAAGTACATTAAGTCAATAAGACAAGAAAATTTCACTTAATTATTATTATAATTATACAAATTTTTTTTTGAAAAAAAAACAAAAAAAAAAAAAAAAATATACAAACCAATGTTTTTTTTTTCTGTAAATATGACATAAAATAAAATTATTCTCGTGATGGGTTCTTGTCGAAGAACCCAATCGTCGATTCGAAGTTTTATTACAATCAAGATAGATCCGCCAGTCACGCTATACGCACGAATCCTTTACAAATCCTTTACAAATTACAGAAAAACCGGCCAAGTGCGAGTCGGGCTCGCGCAGGAAGGGTTCCGTACCATTATCTTTAAAAAACGGCAAAAAAATCTAGTTTGATGTTTGGGAGCACCCCTTGAATATTTATTTTATTATGTTTTTAGCATTTGTTGTTATAGTAAAATATATAATATATATATAGTTAAATATATAATCTGTGAAAATTTTAACTGTCCAGCTATCACGGTTCATGAGATACCGTCTGGTGACAGACAGACAGACCGCGGAGTCTTAGTAATAAAGACCGGTTTTATCCTTCGCTTACGGAACCCTAAAAAGATAAAGCCACGTGAAATACAACATTGATACATAACTTGCATGCAGCTAGTAAGTGCGATGTGTATTTTTCAAATCATACAATTTTAGTTGCTCAGAATATGCCCCTAATGACTCGATATAAATGAGATTTTTCCAAATTGACTTTTACTACAATTTACTATCAATCGTCACTACATAGTATAAAACAAAGTCGCTTCCCGCTGTCTGTCCCTCTGTACGCTTAGATCTTTAAAACTACGCTACGGATTTTAATGCAGTTTTTTTAATAGATAGAGTGATTCAAGAGGAAGGTTTTTATGCATAATATAGTGGAGAAACACAGATAATTTTTAAGATTTTTGACTGACGAAACGAAGTTCGCCGGGTTAACTTTAGATAAATGTTTAAAAAAACAGTTTCTCAGTTTTCTTAAAAAAAAAGTTTCTCTTACAATTTTGGTATAAAAAGTCAATTAGGAAAAAAACTGTTATCGTTATATTCACTAAGAGTCCAAAATTAAGTATTATTTTTTCAAGTCATACAATAAAAATAAATTTTCGGAATACAATTCCAAAATTATACATAGAATTATGAAAAATTATCAAATTTATATTAGACATCAATATTATACATATTAAGTTATAAATATTTTCATTTATAATATTCCAAAAAATGCATTAAATTACATTAATATTGTTACATTTATAATTCTAAGATTTATTATGTGTCCTATATAATGAATAATAATGTATATAATATATAATGAATCGCTGCTTGTATTTTATTGAATAATAACACAAGTCAAAAACTAATTTTTGACGACCCGCGTGGCGGAGCGGTTACCATACCGGCCTGACGCGCAATGGGTCCCGGGTTCGAATCCCGGCCAAACAAGTATCTGAATGATGAGTTTAGATTCATGTTCTGGGTCTGGGTGTTTGTGTATTCGTCTTGTGTGTAACCATGGTACCCACGACACAGGAGAAAATCCTAGTGTGGGGGCTATGAGTGTAGAATGCGTATTTAAAAAAAAATAAGAAAAAAAAAATGACAGGAGGGTAATAAAAAAAATGGCGTTCTTTTTATCTTTTTAATAAATTGATTTAAAAGAGTCACGAGTCCATGGGACCCCTAGCAGATTTAAAACATCTAAGTTATATTGTGCAGGTAATATGCATAAATAGATAATTCACGATAGAAAATGAATTAACATTAACATTTTTATATTAAATAATTACAATTTTTTTAAACTTAAATATTTATTTTAAATTTCGCCAACTCAATTTAACGCGGCGACGCACGCCATGGCGAGACGTCGCCACGCAAACGCTCCGTAGTAAAAATATATTAAAAGATAACCACGTTGTAGAGAGCACCTAGTTTTGAATTCTAGACTTTTACGGATAAAATCGTACATGTATTTTAAAATTGATTAATTTTGAATTGTGTGATTATTCATTGAAAACAGCGATTTAATTTTCCTTCAGTAAGGATTAAACTTCAAAATGACAGTGGTTCTATTTGTCTCATTCCAGTTTTTAAATGTGTGTATCAAAACACAATGGGCGCGTTCCAGAAGACGCTCTCAATGCCCCAAACGCCCAAAACGACGTTCCACAAGACGACCGCGTTGTGGTCGCGGCGAACACGTCACTCATGACGTCATGACTTACGCCCCGCGACGCTCACGACGACCCATCTAACAAGGTGGGTCGAAGTGATCGTTCCAGTAGAGATTATGTCAGTAACGCTCACAATCTAGTGGAACGGGAAAAACTGCGGTCGTGAGCGTGAACTTTGTGAACGTCTAATGGAACGCACTCAATAGCTGACATTTTAAATAACACTTTTATAGCAAGTTCATAGATTTAAGAGATTATACAACATTTTTTGTATATGAAGTAGCAAACGAGCATGCAGTCCACCTGATGGTAAGTGCTCACTGTAAGGACATCTGTAAGCAACTTCATATAGAACATGGGTTCCATCTGAAGTCAATCACAGATGTGTTGCTACTCCCGAGGACTATGATGGTCGCCTCATATATAAAAGTGCCGGTAACCATACCTTTCCAGTGTTATGAAAGGGACCTAATATTCATGTCTGTCCTTTTTATTATAGACTATTATACACCGGTTCGTTCCGTTGGTGTTTTCGAGTCCCCTACTACAAGCGCTGAGGAAGGCCACCAGGGAGGTTTTAGTGGGTAAAAATCCCACATAACCCGGAGTTTCTCCCAAGGCTTCGGCGTACCTTTTGAAGGTTTCCTCCCCGTAACAAAAAAAAGATATTATCGACTAAGTTATTAGTAGGCTTAAGCATGGGCGTAGCCAGGTTTTGATGGGGGGGGGGGGGGGGGGGGGTTAGGTTATATAAAGTTAGGGATCAAAAAAGGAGAGTAGTAGCGGAGGTAACTCCATAGGCGAACCTCATACGTTCTACAATTAATGTTAATTTTTAACTAAATAATTTTTTTATGGGTCAATGTATACGGTTTTATAATGAACTTCCAATTGAAATCAGAAATTTGTTAATTAATATGTTGAAAATATTTATTAAAATCAAGCTTAGTCGTAAAGCATATTATAAAATTCTAACTATATAGAAGATAACAGCTTGGGACTATACGTTACTGTAATTAATTAAATGTCAAAGTGTAGCGTATCCTGCCAAATATGCTTCTAATACAGCTGTCGCGACCTCTCGCTACTCATCAGGAGATGGCGCTACTAGTATTCTGAAACACGCTATCGAAGTAGGGATGCTGGATGAACATCGATGTTTGATGATCATCGATGTTGAAAGAAAAAACATCGATGTTTTAACATCGATGTTGCTATACGAAAAGTATCGTAACATCGATGTTAACGGAATCGCTCATCGATGTTACTTAGCGGTCTAACATGACCAATGCAACTTACGAAAAAATATATATCTTCTGTGAACGCATCCTACAAATCGACTTATTAAAATTCTGAAAGCGTATTTAATAACTGTGCACAGGTCGTTCCCTTCTTTCGTGAAATATTTGAGTACTATCGCAACATCAACGTTATCCGAAAGACTGTTCTAAAAGCAGGTTCTACTCTTAATCAACAAAATAATACATTAAAAGATTGTCCTTTATCAAAATTACTTTTTCTTTAGTCAGTTGATAAAAAATATCAGATTATGTAACAATTTGTTTTTTTTTTCTAATAATTTCTTATGATTTCACTATATTTTATTCCTTAGTCAATTATTAATGCAAAAATCATCGATGTTATCCAACAACAATGTTTGGTTTTCGATAAATATCGAACATCGATGTTGAGCTTTTGATTAAGACATCTATGTCAACATCGATGTTTTTCCAATATCGAACATCCCTATATCGGCCCCACTTTGGCGGCGGAGATCTCCCGCCGGGCTAGGTGATCATGCCTGGGGAGCGGCCGTGCTCCGACAGTCCTTCGGAACTTGTATATATGCGGGGAATTGAGAATACTTCGATAGCGTGTTTCAGAATACTAGTAGCGCCATCTGTTGATGAGTAGCGGGAGGTCGCCACACAGCCAAATATAAGGCAAGATACTGGAGATAACTTTTATAACCAATGTAAAAACAATATGGCAAATACAAAAAGATACATAGAAAAAAGACAAACCCGCTGAGTTTCTTGCCGGATCTTCTCAGTTGAGGTCGTGTTCCGATCCGGTGGTAGTGTAAAAAAATATATGTAACTAACAATTTGTATGTGCCTCCGTAGGCCTATGCAAAATAAAGACATTTCATTTCATTACCACTTGGGGGGAGGGAGGGGGGGATTAATCCCCTAGACAACCCCCCTGGCTACACCCATGGCTTCTAGTATGTAATTGAATTTGTCAAATTGCTTGAATGCGATCCCTTTTGTTCTAACTGCGATGTAGATTTTAATAATTCTTAATTATCATGTTATTCCTTTGTGTTGTATGTGAGTTGAGTTTGGGAATAAAGTTTCCTATTTCTATTTCTATGTATGAAATGTGTTTTTGTTTCTGTCTGTATGTTTAGATATATCGCGTTATACAAGGATGTCATGAACTGCCCCGGCTGGTGGATGGACTGTCTGTAAAAAATATATTTAAATATTATTTTATTTTATCTATTAATGTCCAAATTATATTAACTTAAACAAAATTTAGTCTCTTCATGCATTTTTGTCGACAAATTAAGAATTATTTCATAATTAATCATATGTGACCAGTAGTCCACCAATTCGCACTCGGCCAGCGCGGTGGACTATGGCCTAAACTCTCATTCTGAGAGAAGACCCGTGCCCAGCAGTAGGACAATAATGACAAGAGGCCAGTATTATGACATGGGGCTCTTCAAGAAAGGTGCGAAAAGAGCTCTCCTTCAAAGCTGATGCATTGGCGACTCCTCTGGTGTTGAATGTCCAGGCGACGGTGACTACTTTCCATCAGGTAGCCCGTCTGCCTTATCGTTAGGTACAAATATAAAAAAAGTAATGCATATAACAATCATATACAGTTTTAGTTAACACGTGTGTATAAGTTTGACAGATTAGGTTTAGTCTCGCCGAAAATATAATTATACACAATTTATTAAGATTTTTTTAGCTCATTTTTTTTTATCTGACGAAGTAGCAAACGAGCATGCAGTCCACCTGATGGTAAGTGGTCACTACCGTATGGACATCTGTAAGCAACTTCATACAGAACAAGGGTTCCATCTGAAGTCAATCACGGATGGGTTGCCACTCCCGAGGACTATGATGGTCGCCTCATGTGAAAGTGTGCCGGCAACCACACCCTTCTAACGAAACGCAAGAACTGCCTCACGCTTATAAATAGGTGTGGCGGTGGTACTTCCCCGGTCGAACTACACTGGGTTTCTACCACAGTTGAAAAATCATATACATATTTAGTTTAGTTTTGGTAAGAGTGCACATCTTTTATCGAAATTTGTATCAAAATGTTCATTATTTGCGCATGCTCGAAGTTTGGGCACTCGTTAAGAAATTAGTAATTAAAATTAGGAACTATTTTAATTAATAATAATGTACATACAAACATACATACGCTCGGAAACATTATCCTTCTTTGTCGGGTAAAAATATTTAATAAAGGTTTACGATTTATTTTATAAAAATACATATTTATTTATTTATTTAAAGTTAAAACTTGCCTGCTGCGGAGATGAAGCTTTCATCCTGAAAATTAAAAAAAAGATAATTAATAAAACAAAACAAAAAGTTCGGCACTCGGGGACTGCCGCGGTAAAGCTATTGCATAGCATTTTCAAGGTGTGAGGACCTTAAAAGGCTGTAAAAGCATAAATGGGTGGCCACTCACATCGCTAAAAGTCCTCGTCCGTTCCACTTTTGTCTAGTAACGAACTTTTA
>OX453086.1:5742151-5766160 GCA_949699795.1 Spicauda simplicius | reverse complement strand
GAAATTTTTGTTTTTACCTAAAATAGTTTTAATAAGTAACAGTAGTAATCATGAAGAAGAATACATGTTCTATTACGGGGGTAAACGCCACGAATAATGTTGCACATGTAATTCTATACTCCTCCCCTTTTACCTATTTGTGTATTTAATCCCATTTGTGCCTCCACCCGTCCCTATTGTGACGTCATACCCCCCCCCCAACCAACCCCCCCTATAACACCATGTCACAGTTCCCCCTTAAAACTGAGGCGTGATACAGCGGATCATAGATAAACATAAATAATAGATTTAATAATAATTTCGACGCAGGTAAGCGAACTTGTAACTTCAATACATAGTATAAAACAAAGCTTCGAGCTGTCCCTATGTATGCTTAGGTCTTTAAAACTACGCTACGGATTTTAATGCAGTATTTTTAGTAGAGTGATTCAAGAGGAAGGTTTTTATGTATAATGCTTAATATAGTGGAGGAACACTGATAATTTTAGATTATTGACTTTTAGGCGGAACGAAGTTCGCCGAGTCTATGAAAAATACTGGCCAAGTGTGAGTCGGTCTCGCGCACGAGGGTTCCGTACTATTGTCTATAAAAACGGAATAAAAATCACGTTGGTTGTACGGGAGTCACGCCCCCATTGAATATTTATTTTATTCTGTTTTTAGTTACGATGATTTCACAAATTCAAATAAATTGTAATAATCTTCAAGTTATTTTGAACGCATCCAATGCTCCTCTGGTGTTGGGAATGTCCATAGGCGACGGTGACTACTTTCCATCAGGTAGCCCGTCTGCCTTATCGTTAGGTTAAAGTATAAAAAAAAAACGATGTTTATAGTACTAAAGTTTTCAATTTTTCATAATACAAGTTCGCTTTCCCGCGTCATATATTAGATGTATATTAACACTATGTAAGATGCAATAACTAAATAATATATATAAGAGAATGTACCGAAACCACGTGACCTATTTTTTGAGAAATTTTGACCCCTCCCTCCCCTTAGTGACCATCCGTATTATATAAGCCCCCCCGTAAATGTCATGTAGTAATTCAAAAAAATTTGGAAAATCCGAAAGTGCACGATTCGATATTTGTCAATTTTAGTTTTTCGTTACTATTAAATTACACTAAATAAGATAACCTCGTACCGACATACATTCTCAATACCAATTACCGCATAGTAAATCTACGCCTCAATCACACGACATTTAAATAGCGTTTTACGCGCTATGGGTAAAAACGCAAAACATAATCACGAAACATATGCATACCATCCACGCGTACTGATAAAATAGTTCTAAAGTTTTAACTAGATGGCGTTATACTCAATAAAATAGCGTAACGAGGTCATTCATCAGTAGATTTTACTCCTCAAATTTTCTTCATAGCGGGCCCTTATATATGCAAATCGATTCTTAAGTGCTAAACCTCCCTCCCTCTTCCCTGTGAACAAGCGTGGTATTTTGAATACCCCACTCAAATGGTCATCTGGTTTGGGTACTGATAACTGATAATTTTATGTAAAGCCCAGCTTTTTCATATAATAACATAACACGTATTGTATAATTTTATGCATGTAGTAAGTATTTGCTGTCAGGCTCAAAAGAGGTTTGTCTTATCACTACATAGTATAAAACAAAGTCGCTTCTCGCTATCTGTCCCTATGTATGCTTAGATCTTTAAAACTACGCTACGGATTTTAATGCAGTTTTTATAATAGAACGACAAACTTCGTTCCGCCAAGTAAAAAAATCTAAAATAATCAGTGTTCCTCTACTATATTATGCATGTATTATACATATAAACCTTACTTTTGAATCACTCTATCTATTAAAAAAAATGTGTGCGTGTACTAGTGTACACTCGTAAGAAGTAAAACTTCTTTATGACGTTATTTTTCAAAAAATAATTTACTATAATTATGCAACTTTACAGAAATTGGTTAAATAAAGTTAAATTAGATAAAGTTTAATAAAACTTTAAAGTTTAATAAGGCTTTTATTGAACTTTATCTAATAATCTAATCTATAATATTCTATCTAATATCACGCGTGGTAGGGATAAGAAAAAGATGGCGCGTAACAGAAAAAAAAAATAAGGGGCGCGTAACAGAAAAAGATGGCGCGTAACGAAAAAAAAAGATGGCGCGTAACAGAAAAACATGGCGCGTAACGAAAAAATGTTACACTAAATTTTTTTCCAACCCCGATAAAGAAGTTTCACTTCAAAAACTGCATCAAAATCCGTAGCGTGGTTTTAAAGACCTAAGCATACATAGCGACAGACAGCGGGAAGCGACTTTGTTTTATAATATGTAGTGATATTTTAATAAATGACTGGGGAAACTTTATTTGGACCTGACAGCTTAATTTTGTAAATGCATAATTTTATACAAAGTGTGTTAGGAAGGTAATAGTAAGTGGACGACGGGTAACACATTATTGGCCCACTGCTGGGCACGGGTCTTCTCTCCGAATGTGAGAGTTTAGGCCATAGTCCACCGCGCTGGCTAAGTGCGAATTGGTGGACTTCACTCACCTCCGAGAACTATTTTTTTAGGAACTCTCGGGTGTGTAGGTTTCCTCACGATGTTTTCCTTCACCGATCAGTGATAATTAATTTCAAATACGCACATAACTTTAGATAAATCAGTGGTGCGTGCCTGGGTTTGAACCTTGGACCTCCCGATCGAGAGGGCAAGTTTCAACCATTAGGCTATCGCTGCTCAAATTGTTTTTTTGGACACAAGTTAAAAAATATTAAAAAAATATATATTTTTAAGTAATGTCCAAAAAACATATCTATGTCAAAATGTAATGGTGATAATTATTAAATTTAAATAAGTTTATGCGTTTTGGAAGTTACAAGCACCGATAGAACACATAATGTATTAGGTTTATTAGTACTTTTTTGAGTATTTTTTGTGTACAGACCCGTCGTCCACTCAGTAGGTCAATAATATATAGGTAACTGAATGAACATAGGCATGTATAATGTAGATTTCTTTACCAGGAAGTAGAGCTAGTGTTTTTTATCTGATTGAAGTAGCAAACGAGCAGTCCACCTGATGGTAAGTGGTCACTGCCGTATGGACATCTGTAATCAACTACATACAGAACATGGGTTCTATTTGAAGTCAATCACAATGTGTTGCTACTCCCGAGGACTGTGATGGTCGCTTCATATAAAAGCGTGTCGGCAACCACACCCTTCCATCGAAACGCAAATGCTTCACGCTAGAAATAGGTGTGGCGGTGGTACTTCCCCGGTCGAACTACACTGGTTCTACCACCTGTAAAGTGTAGTTCGACCGGGAAGGTATACCCCCACCCTTTTTTCTAGCGTGAAGGAGTTGTTGCGTTATATAAGGATACGGTTAACGGCTAACTTTCATATGATGCGATCATCTTAGTCCTCGGAAGTAGCAACGCGTCTGTAATTGTTTTCAGATAGAACCCATGTTCTGTATGAAGTTGATTACAGATGTCTATACGGCAGTGACCACTTACCATCAGGTGGACAGCATGCTCGTTTGAAACTTCAATGATTAAAGTATAGTGGCGCCTCTCGCGGACGGATTTGGAAGTACATGCACTATGTTCAATCGGCGTTTGTTTGGATTTTTTTATATATTTCTATTATATAAATAGCACGGAGTGGATATAAATATAGGTATTATTATTATTAATGTTTTCTTTAGTTTTATTGTTAATTTGGTCTCATTTTAATGTCTTAAAAAAATTAAATTTTCATGTTTTTTGTTTCATGTTGTTTTTAGATGTGATCGTTGTAATAGGAATTTCAAATTGGGGCAAAACGACGGGCCCGTAGAACAAAATCGTGAAAAATTACCAATTTACAGTATGAAGCTTTGTTGATTGTAGCGTCCGACCGAAACTGGATTTTCGACCGAAACCGAATTTCGGCAACGGTCTGAGTTTCGGTCGAAACCGAAACTTCCTTAAAAGGATCAAGTTTTGAGAGAAAAAGAAAAAAATCTTTATAAAATCATCAGCCTTTTATTTTTCATCTTTAAATCATTCAGTCTTCGACATTATCACTTAAGGATTATTAATAATAATCAACGTAACAACACAATATGGTTTGAGAAATAAACGTATGGTATTCAACGCGCCGAACATGACCGATCACAGCGCGAGAACTCCCGAGTGCAATATCGGTTTCGGTCGTAGTTTCGGCAGCTTTTCCTCCGAAACCGAAACCCGTATTTTTTCCGAAACTCAACCGGAACCGAAACCGAAACCGAATTTTCGGTCGGACACTAGTTGATTGTAATACCTATTTAGGAACTTATTTAATAAGTTTCTAAATAGCCATTACAATGATTTTCCATAGTTCGTCTTTCTTGGCGTAAGTAATCAATGTTTGTATGTCCACAAATCTTCTAAGGTTCATACTGTAAATCGGTAATTTATCATATATTCATTTTGTTCTATGGGCCTGTCGAAAAATATGGTTGTACAACCAACGTTTTGGTTGGGTTTAATCCCCAATTCCTTACATATTCGTAATTAATAATAATAATTTATTCACAACATTTAACTGGGAAATAAAACTGGAAAATAACTGTAATCTAAACAGTAACTTTTAACTAACTAAAGTTGTTATTAATGGATACGCACACATATATGTAGCACGTTTTCATAAGAAAGTTTTTCACTTCAATTGGTCAAAATAGCCCTTATCGGTTTTTTTTGGCGATTTTTTGTATGTTTATCATATAATAAGATCACTCAAACTTAATTGTTTTTATTACTGTTAAATAATTTCGGATTTTTTAATATAGCAACAAATGTGAAATTAGTGTAAGTTTTCTAAAAATGTTAGTTAAAATTAGATCTTTGTAATAATTACGATAAAGCGTCAGTATGTTCAATGTTTTATCTGTACCTCTATTTAATCTGTTACAATAAATATTACAGATTAAGTATGTATGTAATTTTATATTTAATCTATATTTCATTGTGCTGTTGTGGAAATTAGTTAAAATGTTTTGCTTAAAATGAAAGTGTTAATCATTTTATTCGGTCTCAAATTAGCATTTATTTTGTAAAAGTCTCAATTATAGTTTAGTTTGCTACTATATGTGTTTTATTTAAATAATATCCCTCTAAACATGAATGTGGGTAACTAAGGCAAAATCCAAGGCAGTTACATATATACCAAAAAACACGATACTGGAAGATGAGCTTCCGTTATTTGCTGACGACAGGGCTGCCAAGTTAGGGGGTTTCCCCCCAAATTTAGGGGATAAAAAAGTAGGTTGGGGTTTTTAGGGGTACAAAAACACCTATATATTGAAGTTATAAAAACCTGTACGGGTTTATGTAACTTCAATTAGGTGTTTTTAAAGGGAAATTTCCCGCTAGGCTCCATGGTCATGCCTGACGACGAAAAAAAGGTGTCTTTTTTCGTCGTCAGGGAAAAACACGACCTGATTCAGAAATACGGAGGTTGCCCGGAATTCCAATCCAATGTGGGGATTTTAGGGGTTTTTTACAGAGGCTTTAGGGGGATACATTTTTGAGAGTTGGTAATCCTGGCTGGCGATGATGCCATCTGCATCCAATAATAATTTCATAGCTTTAAACATTTAACGTTTATAAAATTACTTAACTCCTAAGTTTGACCGTACTTCAAACATTATAAATAATTAATTGTATTAGATCAAATAATCTCTCTGCATCTACCGAAGTTAATACAAGTACTTATTTAAATCTTATGACTTTAAATAATTCTCAATTTTAATTCGCGGTCATACTATATACAGTAAAATAATTTCAAATACTTTTGCAGACTTGGTCGTCCTGCCTAAAAAGGTTATAAACACTTGCAGAAGACAAAGTTTTTAAGCGTCAACGTCATTTTAACATTGATATCAGACATTTTGGCAAGTATTTCAAAAATCCCGCATTTTGCGAATATCAAAATTTTCAGTTACAAAATTATAAATGAATTTGAGTCAACAAAAACATAAGATAAAAATTTTCGATAAACACAAATCCTGGTACAAAGTGGACATCGACGGTGCTTTCATAACCAAAACTAAACCAGAAAATCTAAAAAAAATCATAAAAAATACCAAGAAAACCGTTGTGAGGAGGTCAAGGATGCAACGCAGTGCTCCGTTATACTCGGACAATGTTTTAAAGACACACGAGATGGTGTTCAAAATGGCCGTGCACTCGACTTTAACATTTTTATTTTTAATGATAGCGTATTGTGGGTTCGCATTTTTTACGCATGGAAATATGGACCGAAGCGTCGGAGGCGCCGGCGATGCAGGCGGTGCGGTTCTAGACATCATTTGGAGATAACGCGATATTAATATGCAATAATGATATTCATATAGAAATACAATTATTGGAAATTATTCCCTAGTTTTTTTAACTACAGTTAGGGATGGATATCGCATACTTATAACTACGTAACTACGTCACAGCATGTCGGTGATGCCAGCTTGTAAGTTTTCGCTCAACCATTCGCTTAACGCGCCTGAAGATGTTTTCACTTACAGAACAACATTATTACTATTGAGAGATCGGTTTACAGCAATGTACAGACTTGTTTATAAATTGATGGTAAGTGGTCACTGCTGCCCGAAGACATCTGTAAGTAACTTCTTATAGAACAAGGTTTTATATGAAGTCGATCACAGATGCGTCGCCTAATGTGAAAGTGTGCTGGCAACCACACCCTCCCAACGAAACGCAAGAAAAGCTTCACTCTGGAAATAGGTGTGGCGGTGGCACCTCCCCGGGCGAACTACACTGGTTCTGCAACCTTTTACTTAGACTTAGACTAATTTTTATACATATGATGATTTGAAATTAACATTCAAGTGAAATTGAATTTCAATCATTTCAGTCATAACTTTATTGTAACGGTTAGGGGAAAATGGTTTACATTTTCATGACGACCCGCGTAGCGGAGCGGTCACCGTACCAGTCTGGCTCGGTGGTTTCTGGGTTCTATACGCGGTCAAACAGACATCTGAATGATAATTTAAATTTCTGTTCTAGGTCTCAGTGTTTGCGTATTCGTCTAATTTATCTAGTTATCTAAATATATAGTTCTTGCACCATAGACTATTTTAAATGTATGTTATTTTACTCTTTGTTACTGTATTGAAATACAGCTTTGTGTAAATTCAAAATTGGGTTACGATATATTAGTAAACAAAACTCAAAAATCTAAAATAAACAATGTTAACATGAATTCGCCATGTTTGTTTGTCAATAGCATTAACAATTGTACTTACAATCCGATAGTAAATTTTAGTAATAAAAGTACTTACCGAAAGCATTTCACGAATTGTCAGCACTCTCAGGCTGGACTAGCGTGACTCGCTGCGCAACATCACAACATGGTAGGTATATTTAGGCACTAATGAAATCTTGATATGCGTCGTTTTTTATGTTATAATTACTGTATGAATCTACTCTGAGTACGAACGGTGACTTTTCCCTACTTAGGAGCGGATTTTTATACGTATTTGACGTTAATTCGACCCAGTTACATGGATCGTGGTCGCGTCGAAACTGCGGCGGGGAGAAGACCGTCGATAAGATTACCCATCTACCCTACGTGTAGTTTTTTGTATTTTTAGATTAAATATAGTAGTAACACACAACACTAACTGTATCCTTACGTACCAAACTTTGCACTTTTTGTGTTTAACATAAATTTTATAACTATAACTAGCTGACCCGGCAAACGTTTTGCCTTATAAAAATTAAAAAAAAATGTTAAGGGTGGAGAACCCTTATCACTTTGTATGAAAAATAGATGTTGGTAGATTCTCAGACCTACTCAATATGCTCACAAAATTTCATGAGAATCGGTCAAGCCGTTTCGGAGGAGTACGGGAACGAACATTGTGACACGAGAATATTATTTATTAGACTAGCTCTTACCCGCGTCTTCGCCCGCACCGTCAAAGGGAATTAACTTTAGCATTTGATACCGTGATTCAGAAATTGCAAATGAATTTTACTAACGCCATCTATTAACAACGTCTGGCACTACTAAATATGTATCAACTAACAAAACATCGATATTCTCATGGGAATGAGAGCGCGGCAAAAAGTATCCTACGTCACTCTCCGCGCTCCTAGCTATCTCACAGCATATAAACCATCATATAATAGCTATGTGGCGACGTGAAAGAGGAACAAACATTTATATTATTAGTATGGATTAGCGTATTAGTCCAAAATCATTGTAATGTCGATTAAATAGTTCAGTCGCGAGTTAAGAATGGGCGAACGCGAATAAAGCTTTTAAAAACAATTTATTTAATAATTCACAAATATAATAATAATAATAATAATAATAATAATAATAATAATAATATACTTTATTGTACCCAACAAGGAAAATATTACAATGAAATCTTAATATTAGAATACAAAAGGCGGCCTTATCGCTCAACAGCGATTTCTTCCAGGCAACCTAAGGTTATGGAGTTAAGATTAAGGTGAAAATAAAGAATAGGTAGGGTGCAAAAATCAGGTTAATGAATTTAAAGCAACGTACAGATTAATAAAAAAGTAAAAGCGAAACTAGTTTTTTAAATAACAACAATTGTGAAAATAATACAGTTTAAGGATAGCAAAAAGCGTAAGGAGAGGATTGGAAAATTAGAGCTTAAGGTAATGGGACTTCACAAGATTTCACTTCACAAAATATGTGAATTATTAAATAAATTGTTTTTAAAAACTTTAATAACTAATGGAATCTAATGCAAAAACTGTTCTGTGGGAAACTAATGGATATCATTGTCTAATTCCGCTACTCAGCGGAATGCGGCTGTCGTCATTCCGCGGTGCAGGGTTACGGCGTGGTAACTCGCGTCGTGTACTTGTACTTCATAAAACAGTTTAGTCGAAGTCTTACGCATACAATCAAGACGTTATCGGTAGACTTGTTTTCTATTTTCGCATATTGACCCGTCGTCGGGGAATGGACCGTCTATCTATTCTAAATGAAGTGTTTAGTAGCACTTGTTACATAAAGTATAGAGAATTGTATATATTCAAACAAGATCAGGAAGATATTTGTTGAGGCAGAATTATTATTATTTTTTATTTGACTGAAGTAGCAAACGAGCATGCAGTCCAGCTGATGGTAAGTGGTCACTGCCGTATGGACATCTGTAATCAACTTCATACAGAACATGGGTTCCATCTGAAGTCAATCACAGATGCGTCGCTACTCCCGAGGACTATGATGGTCGCCTCATGTGAAAGTGTGCCGATAAACACTGATTGCGTTTTGATAATTAGATGTACTTTAATTATACCGGGTGGTAGAACCGGTGTAGTTCTAACGAGGAGGCACCACCGTTAGGCTTTATTTCTATGTATAACGCTGTAAAATAAGACACCAGAAAAATACTTTTAACCAACATTTTATTCTCAATTCTTTTTCAATAATGACAGCTCTGCCACGTCAATCATCGCACCTCTCCTCACCTCACCCCCTCGCCACACCGCACCTCCTTTGTCACCGCACCACGCCACATTAAAGCATCTCATCACTGCTGCATTACATATGTAAATAAATATGTATAGTAGGTATTAGGAATTCCAGCGTGAAGCAGTTCTTGCGTTTCAGAAGAGTGTGGTTGCCGGCACACTTTATATGAGGTGACCATCACAACCTTCGGGAATAACAACGTATCTGTGATTGACTTCAGATAGAACTCATGTTCTATATGACGTTGCTTACATTTGTCCATACGGCAGTGACCACTTACCATCAGGTGGACTGCATGCTCGTTTGCTTTAATCTGATAAAGTACACACAACATAAAAATAAAACAACAATTAGTAAAATATAAATTTTATTTTACTACAAACCAAATACATGAGTTTTCCAACATTAACCAGAATAATTAATTTCAATCAACAAAATTAACAAATAATAAGTTTTCTACTTTTGACTTCACAGAAAATAGCACTTTCAAAGAGAAAATAATTAGGCTGCATTTGTGTTTTCAAAAAATCTTTGTGTTTTCATTTACAATAATGAATTCTCGAAAAACAAATTTGAAAATACATGAACCAGTCTAATTCTTTTCTTCAAAGTGGTTAATTAAATAACTAGATATCAGATGTTTATGATAGCTAATTTTGAGAAATACTAATTTTAACATTTTTGAAAATGTACTATACAGGAAATAAAAAAAAAACATTGTGTGCGTGTGTGTACGCGCGCGTGTGTGTGTGTGTGTGTGTGTGTCAGCTCCGACAAGCGATTGGAGATTACTTGTATTCAGCAATACACATACAAGACTCCAAAAGGCGCGTTCCGGAAGACGCTCACAAAGACCCAAGCGCCCAAAACGTCGTTCCGCAAGACGACCGCAGTCGTGGTCGCCAAGAATACGTCACTCATGACGACATGACTTACGTCCACGCCACGCTCACGACGACCCATCTAACAAGGTCGAAGTGATCGTTCCAGTAGAGAATACGTCAGTAACGCTCATAAGCTAGTGTAACGGGAAAACTGCAGTCGTGAGCGTGCGCTTTGTGAACGTCTAATGGAACGCACCTAAAGTGTACGGTAAGTAAGAGACGTTGCAGTAAATTGTCACTCTTAGCGTTACTGTTTCACACGATTAAACGCCCCATATTTTTATCCGTAGTATAAACATATATTGTTTTTAAGGCGTTAACATAAAAAAACAATATGAACCTATTTAATATAAAAAATATGTATTGTAGGAGATGAATACCGTGTTTACGTTAATTTTATTAACATAAATATTTCTAATAAAAAGAAAAACTAATTCTTACTATAAAAAAATCTCAAGCTATTAATTTGCACTACATAACATCTGATATTTAGTTATTTAGAAATAAATAAATATAGAAGTAACTAATACTATATGATACAATTTCGACTACTTAGCGACAGATAGAAAAGAAATTGAATACAACCTATATTTTTTTAATTTTAGTAAAACATTTAAAAGTTGTACGATTTTTTAAAACAATATGACGAGTAAATAAATGTTTTTTTTTAGTAAAAAATATATTTTTTTAAGCACAGAAACCATTTCGATCGAATTTAGTTATATTTTTCAGTTTATAAAAATTAATCATGAATTCTATGATAATATTACTTGAAAAATCGTAAACTCAAATTTTAAAATAAAAATTGCTGGTCAAAAATAAATCGTACAACTGAAAAAACAAACAAGAAATTGTAAAAAAAAACTTTTTGACATTTCAGGAATGCGTAATATATCACTATTAATTAGTTTTGAGTTATATACGTGTTATAACTATTAATATCGAAGAAATAATTGGTTATATAAAAAGAAAAGTATCCATGAAATAAATAGCAAAATAATTGAGTCTCCGCAAAAAAAAGATGTTTTTTTTGCTAATTATGTGGACCTCTCGCAATTAATCCAATTCTAGTCATTGTCATATTTACAAAAAAAAACACGCTTTTACACTTATAGCCCCACAGTAGGATTTTCTCCTGTGTCGTGGGTGCCATGGACACACACACGAATACACAAACACCCAGACCCAGAACAAGAATCTAAACTCATCATTCAGATACCTGTCTGGCCGGGAATCGAACCCAGGACCCATTGCGCGTCAGACCGGTATGGTAACCGCTGCGCCGCGCGGGTCGTCAAAAAGAAAAAAAATGAAGCTGTAGAAATTAATTTACCAGTCAAAAGTAAGTATAAGACAAGAAAAGAAATAAGTAAGACAAGAAAATTTCACTTAATTATTATTATAATTATATAATTTTTTAACAAAATTTTTGCAAAATGTTAAACAAATAAACAAAAAAAATATTCATACAAATCATTCAAATGTTTTTTTTTCTGTAAATATGACATAAAATAAAATTATTCTCTTGATGGGTTCTTGCCAAAGAACCCAATCGTCGATTCGAAGTTTTATTACAATCAAGACAGATCCGCCAGTCACGCTATACGCACGAATCCTTTACAAATTACAGAAAAACCGGCCAAGTGCGAGTCGGGCTCGCGCACGAAGGGTTCCGTACCATTATTTTTAACAGCAAAATAATCAAGTTTGTTGTTTGAGAGCACCCCTTAATTATTTATTTTATTCTGTTTTTAGCATTTGTTATTATAGCGACAACAGAAATACACCATCTGTGAAAATTTTAACTGTATAGCTATTACGGTTCTTGAGATATAGTCTGGTGACAGACAGACAGACAGACGCGGAGTCCTAGTAATAGAGACTATAAAACCAGTCTCTATTACTAGGACTCCGCGTCTTACGGAACCCTAAAAAGATAAAGCCACGTGAAATACGACATTGAAACATAACTTGCATGCAGCTATTAAGTGCGATGTGTATTTTTTAAATTATACAATTTTAGTTGCTCAGAATATGCCCCTAATGACTCTATATAAATGAGATTTTTTCCAAATTGACTTTTACTACAATTTACTATCAATCGTCACTACATTGTATAGAACATAGTCGCTTCCCGCTGTCTGTCCCTATGTACGCTTAGATCTTTAAAACTACGCTAGGGATTTTAATGCAGTTTGTTTTAATAGATAGAGTGATTCAAGAGGAAGGTTTTATGTATAATACATGCATAATATAGTGGAGGAACACTGATAATTTTAGATTTTTGACTTTTAGGCGAAACGAAGTTAGCCGTGTTAACTAGAAATCGTATCTTAGATAAACGTTTAGAAAAAAACAGAGGTTTTTAAATAAATTACAATTATGGTATAAAAGTCAATTTGGAAAAAAGTTTGATATACCTGTTTTTACTAAGAGTCCAAAAATAAGTATTATTTTTTCAAGTCATACAATAAAAATAAATTTTCGGAATACAATTCCAAAATTGTACACAAAACTATGAAAAATTATGAAATTTACATTAGACATCAATATTATATATATTTAGTTATAAATATTTTCATTTATAATATTCCAAAAATGCATTAAATTACATTAATATTGTTACATTTATAATTCTAAGATTTATTATGAGTCCTATATAATGAATAATAATGTATATAATATATAATGAATCGCTGCTTGTATTGGATAATAACACAACTCAATAACTAATTTTTGACGACCCGCGTGGCGGAGCGGTTAATGGTAACCGCCAGTATGGACCATTGCACGTCAGGCCAGTATGGACTGGCCTGACGTGCAATGGGTCCCGGGTTCGATTCCCGGTCAGACAGGTATCTGAATGATGAGTTTAGATTCATGTTCTGGGTCTGGGCGTTTGTGTATTCGTCTTGTGTGTAACCATGGTACCCACGACACAGGAGAAAGTGTGGGGCTATGAGTGTAGAATGCGTGTTTTTAAAAAAATAAGAAAAAACAATTTACAGGAGGGTAATTAAAAAAAATGGCGTTCTTTTTAGTGAATTGATTTATAAGATGAGTCACGAGACCATGGGACCCCTAGCAGGTTTAAAACATCTAAGTTATAATGTGCAGGTAATATGCATAAAAGGATAATTCACGATAGAAAATAATATGTATTAATATTAACATTTCTGTATTGCATAATTACAAAATTATTATATTTATTTTAAATTTCGCCAATTCAATTTAACGTGGCGATGCACGCCATGGCGACACGTCGCCACGCAAACGCTCCGTAGTAAAAATATATTAAAAGAAAACCACGTTGTAGGGAGCACCTAGTTTTGAATTATAGACTTTTACGGATAAAATTGTACATGTATTTTAAAATTCATTAATTTTGAATTGTGTGATTATTCATTGAAAACAGCGAGTTAATTTTCCTCCAGTAAGGATTAAACTTCAAAATGACAGTAATTATATTTGTCTCATTCCAGTTTTTAAATGTGTGAGTTAAAACACAATGGGCGCGTTCCAGAAGACGCTCTCAATGCCCCAAATGACCAAAACGTCATTCCACAAGACGAGCGTGGTCGTTGTGGTCGCGGCGAATACGTCACTCATGACGTCGTGCCTTACTCCCACGTGACGCTCACGACGACCCATCTAATAAGGTGGGTAAGGATCGTTCCCCTATTATGTCAGTAACGCTCACAATCTAGTGGAACGGGAAAAACAGCTGTCGTGAGCGTGAACTTTGTGAACGTCTAATGGAACGCACTCGATAGCTGACATTTTAAATAACACTTTTATAGCAAGTTCATAGATTTAAGAGATTATACAACATTTTTTGTATGTGAAGTAGCAAACGAGCATGCAGTCCACCTGATGGTAAGTGCTCACTGTAAGGACATCTGTAAGCAACTTCATACAGAACATGGGTTCCATCTGTAGTCAATCACAGACGCGTTGCTACTCCCGAGGACTATGATGGTTGCCTCATATATAAAAGTGCCGGTAACCATACCTTTCCAAAGTGTTATTAAAGGGACCTAACATTCATGTCTTTCCTTTTTACCACGAAATAGTTTTATTTTAGCTAGATATTATAGACCGGTTCGTTCCGTTGGTGTTTTCAAGTCCCCTACTACAAGCGCTGAGGAAGGCCACCGAGGAGATTTTAGTGGGTAAAAATCCCACATAACCCGGAGTTTCTCCCAAGGCTTCGGTGTACCTTTTGAAGGTTTCCTCCCCGTAACAAAAAAAAAGATATTATCGACTAAGTTGTTAGTAGTCCCAAGCATGGGCGTAGCCAGGTTTTGATTGGGGGGGGGGGGGGGGGTTAAAGTTAGGGATCAAAAAAGGAGGGTAGCAGCGGAGGTAACTCCATAGGCGAACCCCATACGTTCTACAATTAATGTTATTTTTTACTAATAATTATTTTATGGGTCAATGTATACGCTTTTATAATAGACTTGCAATTGAAATCAGAAATTTGACAATTAATTTAAAACATTTATTAGGATCAAGCTTAGTCGTAAAGCATATTATAAGATTTCTGACTATATAGAAGATAACAGCTTCGGATTGAACAATACGTTACTGTTATTAATTAAATGTCAAAGTGAAGCGTATCCTGCCAAATATGCTTCTAATACAGCTGTGGCGACCTCCCGCTACTCATCAAGAGATGGCGCTACTAGTATACTGAAACACGCTATCGAAGTATTCTCAATGCCCCGCCTGTCGGCCCCACTTTTGCGGCGGAGATCTCCCGCCAGGCTAGGTGATCATGCCTGGGGAGCGGCCGTGCTCCAACAGTTGATGTTCGGAACTTGTATATATGCAGGATTCTGAGAATGCTTCGATAGCGTGTTTTAGAATACCAGTAGCGCCATCTCCTGATGAGTAGCGGGAGGTCGCCACACAGCCCAATATAAGGCAAGATACTGAAGCTAACTTTTATAACCAATGTAAAAACAATATGGCAAATACTAAAAGATACACAGAAAAAAGACAAACCCACTGAGTTTCTTGCCGGATCTTCTCAGTTGAGGTCGTGTTCCGATCCGGTGGTAGTGTAAAATATATGTCGGAAACGGAGGTATTGTGGCATCACCGGAACCAGTTGTACCAGTTTAATGTCCGACACCTCAGTCTATCGTTGACGATCGGCCGAAACAGACAACTCTAAAATCATCCCGCGTTCTTAGTGCTACGATTACTTGCCTACTTAATTCAGTTTGATTAATTCAGTGATTGTAACAAGTTTAATTCGGCAATATACTGTGTGTTAAAATCAAGTCTGCAATGTATCCTCGTGCTAACATTCCCTATCAGAGCCCACAGTAGGTTATCCTGATACGATGAGCGAAAAAGAACCACCCCCTCCGTCATATATATGTAACTGACAATTTGTAAGTGCCTCCGTAGGCCTATGCAAAATAAAGACATTTCATTACCACTTGGGGGGGGGGGATTAATCCCCTAGACAACCCCCCCTGGCTACACCCATGGCTTCTAGTATGTAATTGAATTTGTCAAATTGCTTGAATGCGATCCCTTTCGTTCTAACTGATGTGTGAAATGTGTTTGTGTGTCTGTTTGTATGTTTAGATGTATCGCGTTATATATCTAGGATGTCATGAGCTGCCCCGGCTGGTGGATGGACTGTCTGTAAAAAATATATTTAAATATTATTTTATTTTATCTATTAATATCCAAATTATATTAACTTAAACAAAATTTAGTCTCTTCATGCATCAATGTCGACAAATTAAGAATTAATTAATTCATAATAATGTCCAAGTTATATGAAACATTGACTAAATTTAGTCTCGTGATGCATTAATGTCGACAAATTAAGAATTAATTAATTCATAATAATGTCCAAGTTACATTAACTATTGAGTAAATTTAGTCTCTTCATGCATTAATGTCGACAAATTAAGAATTAACTAATTCGTAATAATGTCCAAGTTATATTAACTAATGACTAATTTTAGTCTCTTCGTGCATTAATGTCGACAAATTAAGAATTAATTAATTCATAATAATGTCCAAGTTATACTAAACATTGACTAAATTTAGTCTCTTCTTGCATTTTTGTCAACAAATTAAGAATTAATTAATTCATAATAAATCATAAGTGACCAGTATTACGACATTCTCTTCAAGAAAGTTGCGAAAAGATTAACGATTCAATTTATTAAAATACATTATTTATTTAATTAAAACTTGCCTGCTGCGGAGATGAAGCTTTCATCCTGAAATTTAAAAAAAGGATAATTAATAACGCAAAAAAAGGTCGGCACTCGGGGACTGCCGCGGTAAAGCAGTCCCCGAGTAGCATAGCATTTTCAAGAGGGACCTCAAAAAAAGCTGTAAAAGGATGAATGGGTGGACACTCACATCGCCAAAAGTCCTCGTCCGTTCCATTTTAGTTTAGTAACGAACTTTTAAAGGGGTGGGGACCTCGAAAAGCCTGTTAAGTGATAAATGGGTGGCCACTCACGTCGCTCAGCGTCCTGGTCCGCTCGACGGACAGCGACTGCTGCGGAACGCTACAGTCCGGCCGCACGCCGAGCGAGTCGTATATCTCGCGGAGTATCAGTAGCATGGTGTCCTCTGACTCCCTAGGGGACATATATTTGAAATATTAGTTTCTTCCTAGATTTATTTATATTATAAACTACGTTTTTCCCGTGACTTTCTCCGCTTTGGCCACAAGCAATGTGTATGCCAAATATTAGCGAAATCCGATTAGTATTTATCGAGCGAGTCGTATATCTCGCGGAGTATCAGTAGCATGGTGTCCTCTGACTCCCTAGGGGACATATATTTGAAGTATTAGATTCTTCCTAGATTTATTTATTATATACTACGTTTTCCCCGTGACTGTACTCGCTTTGGTGACAAGCAATGTGTATGTCAAGTATTAGCGAAATCCGATGAGTATTTATCGAGCGAGTCGTATATCTCGCGGAGTATCACTAGCATGGTGTCCTCTGACTCCCTAGGGGACATATATAAAAAATATTAGTTTTTCCTATAATTATATATATTATATACAACGTTATTCCCGTGGTTTTGCCCGCTTTGGCCACACGCAATGTGTATGCCAAATATTAGCGAAATCCGATTTGTATTTATTGACCTAGTCGAATATCTCGCGGAGTATCAGTAGCATGGTTACCTCTGAGTTTTTTCCAAGATTTATTTATATTATATACTATGTTTTTCCCGTGACTTTCTCCGCTTTGGCCACAAGCAATGTGTATGCCAAATATTAGCGAAATCCGATTAGTACTTATTGAGCGAGTCGTATATCTCGCGGAGTATCAGTAGCATGGTGTCCTCTGACTCCGTAGGAGACATATATTTGAAATATTAGTTTTTTCCTATAAATATTATTTATATTATATACTACGTTATTTCCGTGACTTGGCCCGCTTTGGTCACAAGCAATGTGTGTGCCAAATATTAGCGAAATCCGATTAGTATTTATTGAGCGAATCGTATATCTCGCGGAGTATGAAAGGCATGGTGTCATCTGACTCCCTAGGGGATGAATTCATTACAATTAAATATATCAGTTAATATGCTCATTAACATCATGCAAGAAAATTTTAATGTAATGTTTCATAAGATTGATATTGATATCTTTGCGGATCCTTTGTTTGTCTTTAAGAAAAAAATGTATGTAGCGTTGTCAGACATCACATTTAATTAATTTACCCTTCCCATCTCATCAATTTCATTGTTAAACAATACGAATGGTGACTATCTGATTACAATATCCTTGTGAAAATGATGTGCAAACCTGTAATTTAAGTGCATATAACCGTAATGTTGTGGAATGTATTATTGTTGAAGTGAAACTTCTTTAGGCGCATGAGGGTAAAATTTTTACAGATGAAACGTCACGCCGGTATGCAACGGAAGTGTCGAAAAAAAAGAGAGAGAGAGTGATCGAGACCGATTGAGAGAGAGTAAGACAGGGCGAACGTAGCATGAGCAACTAGCCGTGGAGTGAGAGTAGGGAGCAAGCGAGTGAGAAAGATTGAGAGAAAAAGTGAGACAGAGCGAACGTCGTATCACGCCTTTTTCCCTTTCTCTTAATCTTGGAAATTTAAAGTTTTAGATTTGTATAAATATAAACAAGATTTATAAATTAGTTCGCCAAAGAAGTTTCGCTTCTGACATGTGTACTTTGTACGCACGCATGTTTTTTATTTTTTGTATATGTATTTAGTTGGTATGCCTTTATTAAATAAATAATTAAATTAGTAACCTTTTCCTCGATTAGTTTATATTATACACTTTGACTCCCTAGGGGTTATATTTTTAAATTACTGCCTTTTTTCAGATATTTATATTACATACTACGTTATCTTCGTGGCTTTGCCCGCATTACTTACCAACACACACACCGACTGACCGGGAGGAGTCAGCTACCCTCTTGGAAAGGCAAAACTCATAAAAATTCATTATGTGACACATTTTTAATTTTAAGGGCGGGGGGAGACACCCGTCGATCTCCACCCTTCAACTTAACTTCATATTACTTCAAGTCCTTATGCCACTCACACTGACCCGGAATCAAACCCCGACCCCCATACATACCAATAGCAAACATGGCTCCTCATCGCAAACAAGTATTCATTGATCATCTCAAAGGGCGCCTCTTGGAGGACGTAGTCTATGCGTCTGCCCGCGTTCAGCTTGCCCAGCATGTCCGGAGTCGCCTGGAGGGTTGACTAAAGTTAGCTATTGACTAAAGTTAGTTATGACTAAAGTTAGTTATGACTAAACTTAGTTATTGACTAAAGTTAGTTATTGACTAAAGTTAGCTATCGGCTAAAGTTAGTTATGACTAAAGTTAGTTATGACTAAACTTAGTTATTGACTAAAGTTAGTTATTGGCTAAAGTTAGTTATGTGATAATAGTTAGTTATGGCTGGCTAAAATTAGTTATGACTGGCTAAAGTTGGTTATTGACTAAAGCTAGTTAGGACTACACTTAGTTATTGGCCAATGTTAGTTATTGACTAAAGTAAGTTATGTGATTAAAGCTTGTTATGGCTGTCTAAAATTCGTTATGGCTGGCTAAAGTTAGTTATTGACTAAAGTTAGGTTGTAACATGTTTTTGTTGTCGCCTAAGTGTGATCGAAATATCAACTAATGTTGTATAAGTAACTTATGGCTGACTAATGTTAGTTATGACTGAAAGTAGAGTTAGTTGGGATGAAACTAATTTTAGTTTGTTTTCACGACATCTACGCATGTATGCATGCACGCATGTTTGATTATAAAACAAAACAACCAACTAAGCTTATTTATTAAAGAACTAATTGTAGCCCGGTTCCAATTATCCACTTAGGAAAAAAAATATCCCCCCCTCCCCAAAATACGTATAGAACGATTACTATATTACAGTCACTACATGTATAAAAATCGCTTCCCGCTGTCTGTCCCTATGTACGCTTAGATCTTTAAAACTACGCTACGGATTTTAATGCAGTTTTAATAGATAGAGTTATTCAAGAGGAGGGGTTATATGTATAATACATACATAATATAGTGGAGAAACACTGATCATTTTAGATTTTTGACTTGACGAAGTTCGCCGGGTTGACTAATTTCATTATATTTGTACTCACCATCGCCGCTTCGTTGATCTCATCTTTTCTCTCTTCATCGGACTCCTCTTTCTCCATCTCTTCTTCTACTACCTATAATTAAATTATAATTCGATAATTCTTCATTACCCTATTTTCAATACTATTTATTTTTGAATTGCAGTTGCAAATTGCATACAATTCACCTGATGGTAAGTGGTCACTGCCGTATGGACATCTGTAAGCAACTTCATATAGAATATAAGTACTACCGCGCTACATGGTAGCCGGAGTGGGGGCTGTTAGGTTTTTTTCGTTACGGAACTTCTTGATTCGGTCGCCGCACTCAAAACGCGCTGTAAAAGCTATGCCATAGCTTAAAATGTTGATTTTATTCTAAGACTTGGTCTATTTTTTTTATCTGACCGAAGTAGCAAACGAGTATGCAGTCCACCTGATGGTAAGTGGTCACTGCCACCCGTAGATATCTGTAAGCAACTTCAAATAGAACTTCTATCTGAAGTCAATCACAGATGCGTTGCTACTCCCGAGGACTACGATGATCGCCTCATATAAATGTGTGCCGGCAACCACACCCTTCCATAAAAACACAGGAACTCCTAAACGGATGAACCGATTTTGATGCAGTTTTTTTATTAGTAAACATGCTTTTACTTAGACGACCCGCGTGGCGGAGCGGTTACCATACCGGTCTGACACGCAATAGATCCCGGGTTCGATTCCCGGCCAGACAGGTATCTGAATGATGAGTTTAGATTAGATTTAGTTTAGAGAATAAAGACGTTTCAATGCATTTCATTGTCACACCTATTTCTAGCGTAAAGAAGCACGTACGCTTTCTACACTTATAGCCCCACACTACGATTTTCTCCTGTGTCGTGGGTACCATGGACACACACAACACGAATACACAAACACCCAGACCCAGAACATTTATCTAACCCTATAATAATAATAATAATGATAATAAAATTCATTTATTGCCACACACAAATAAATATAAAAAAAAAAAAAAACAAAATTTATAAGGACAATAAAAAAGGAAATAGCAAAATAAAAAGGAAAAAAAATACACAAAAAAAGAAAACCAAATGCATTAGAATTGTGGGCAAAAGGACGTGTCTCAGCATTATTGACATGGGGTCATGACCCCATGCAGTACTGTTTTTCAGACCCGCCCTCCTCCCTAAAGATGATAAGTGGGAGAATTCCCCGCTACTGTACGTGCCTGCCTTGTATGTATATATGTGTAGGTGTGTGTATGTGTGAGAGTGTGAAAGTGTATGTTTGTGCATATGCGCGTGTATTTATCTCTGAGCGAAAAACTCCTTTAGGTCAAGAGACTTCCAGTAGGCTATTCCTATCACTCAGAGACCTGTCTGGCCGGGAATCGACTTTACCCTACCTTCTCGAGATGCTGGTCGGGCGGAGGCTGCGTCTTCCACATGCTGGACCACGTGCTCTTGATCGACTCTATTATCTTCTGCTTAATGTCCGCGCCCACACGGGCCATCGTGTCTTTTAATTCTGGAAATAAATAAAAAAATGATATTAGACGTCTAGGAATATATAAAATTAATTATTTATAAGTATTTCTAGCGTGAAGCATTTCTTGCGTTTCGATAGAAGGGTGTGGTTGCCGGCACACTTTGTTATGAGGCGACCATCATAGTCCTCGGGAGTAGCAACGCATCTGTGATTGACTTCAGATAGAACCCATGTTCTGTATGAAGTTGCTTACAGATCTCCATACGGCAGTGACCACTTACCATCAGGTGAATTGTATGCTATTTGCTACTGCAATTCAATAATAAGTTGTATTAAAAATATGATTACCAAATGAAGAATTATCGAATTATAATTTAATTATAGGTAGTAGTAGGTGCTCAAATGTATAATGGTTGTATAGATTACATTATAGTCTGCGCGAAGTCGCATCGATTCTGCTAGTATTTAATAATTTAACAATATTACTCTTTGTATGTATGGATTTTTTCTTACCAAGATGCATTCTCTTCCTGCCCTTGTGGTGCGGTATCAAATGCGGCTTGATGTCTCTTAAATCCGCATTGATCATGGGTTCGATTCTGTAATAAAGAAAAAAGACAATTTTTATAAGACTTCTAATGGTTCTTTTTTTATATAAAACTAGCTGTCCCGACAAACGTTTTTTTGCCATATAAAAATAAAAAAAAATGTTAAGGGTGGACAACCCTTAAGGGGTATGAAAAATAGATGTTGGCCGATTCTCAGACCTATTGAATAAGCATATAAAATTTGGTAAAAATCGGTCAAGCCGTTTCGGAGGAGTATGGCAACAAAAACTGTGACACGAGAATTTTATATATCACTAGTTGACCCGGCGAATTTCGTTCCGCCTAAAAGTGAAAAATCTAAAATTATCAGTGTTCCTCCACTGTATTATGCATGTATTGTACATACAAACCGACCTCTTGAATCACTCTATCTATAAAAAAACTGCATATAATTAATTCACATCAACCCATTATTGGCCCACTGCTGGGCACGGGTCTTCTCCCAGAATGAGAGAGTTTTAGGCCATAGTCCACCGCGCAGGCCAAGTGCGAATTGGCGGACTTCACACACCTCCGAGAACTCTCGGATGTGTAGGTTTCCTCGCGATGTTTTCCTTCACCGAAAAGCAGTGATAATTAATTTCTAATGCGCACATAAATCATTGGTGCGTGCCTGGGTTTGAACCTCGGACCTCCCGATCGAGAGGGCAAGTTTCAACCATTAGGCTATCACTGCTAGAGCAGTGATAGCCTAATAGAGCATATAATTAATAATAATACATAAGTAATTCACAATAACAATATTAATTATTGATATTTATAACTGATAGAAATAAACAAGCACAATAACATATAAGTATAGTCGCTTTACAGCATGTCCTATGTCTTAATACGTCGTCAACCCATGATTGTCCCACTGTTGGGCACGGGTCTTCTCTCATGAGAGAGTATTAGGCCATAGTCCACCGCGATGGCCAAGTGCGAATTGGTGGACTCGGTGTCTTAATACACTCACAACCAAATCAGAAAGTTGCGCACCAAAAACGTAACGAGGTCATTCATCAGTCGATTTTACTCCTTACATTTCTCTCATATCGGGCCGTTATATATGCAAATCGATTCTTAACGAGTAAACTCCAAAAAGTAGTATGTTAATCTCTCTTTAATAGAAGTAGGATTTAGAAAATAATCGCAAGCGATAAGAAATTCTTACCTGTAAGCTATAGGGTCGTACGGATGGAAAATGTTGAAGAAATTCTTGCAGGTGGGCAAGCAGAACTTCTGACCGAGTGTCTCCACGCCGCGGATGCACTCGAATATTGCTGGAGACACGAGTACAAATATTATAAAGGTGAGAAATAATAACAGGACCATTAAAAGGTGGTGGAACATCGTAGTTAGACCGGTGAAGTACTGTGGTGGTGATCAGAAGATTCCAGGTTCGAATCCTGGCAGGGTCGCCATGTAGTGTTGTCGCAGGCTCGGATATATTGAAAGGCGTGTTGATAGATTGACGTCTTTATTATTACTGCCTTAATACTACTCTAACACTAACTTATATTATATGGGTTAGCTCCACACCACAGTACCACCGCCACACCTATTTCTAGCGTGAAGCATTTCTTGCGTTTCGATGGAGGGGTGTGGTAGCCGGCACACTTTGATATGAGGCGACCATCATAGTCCTCGGGAGTAGCAACGCATCTGTGATTGACTTCAGATAGAATCCATGTTCTATTTGAAGTGGCTTAGGCGTGTGGTTAGTGTGGTAAGTGGTTGGCGGCAGCGACCACTTACCATCAGGTGGACTGCATGCTCGTTAGCTACTTCATTATTATATAAAATAAAACATAATACGCACGCTTTCTACACTCATAGCCCCATAGTAGGATTTTCTCCTGTGTCGTGGGTGCCATGGACACACAAGACGAATACACAAACACCCAGACCCAGAACATAAAT
>OX453086.1:5625639-5741951 GCA_949699795.1 Spicauda simplicius | reverse complement strand
ACACTCAGACCCAGAACATGAACCTAAACTCATCAATCAGATACCTGTCTGACCGGGAATCGAACCCAGGACCCGCGTCAGACCGGTTGGTAACCGCTCCGCTACGCTCCGTCATGGAAATATAAATTCATTATTGTTTCATTTCATAGATGCTATTATATATATATTTCCAGAACTTTATTGTTTATCTTAAATATTTCAATCCTTGTTTTGAACTATGTGTCGTATATTTTATTTTAAACGTGGAAGATGTTGAATGAGCTTCCTCCTGAGGTATTCCCGGAGCGCTATGACATGGGGTTCTTCAAGAAAGGTGCGAAAAGAGCCCTCCTTCAAAGCCGGCGATGCATGGCGACTCCTTTGGTGTTGCAAGTGTCCAAACGACGGTGACCACTTTACAGCAGGTGGTCTTCTTTGTCTTTAGGTACAAATTCATGTCGTAAGAGGCGACTAAAAGGGGGCTTCCGGGGTTGCGGGCGGCTAGAGTGGGAGCTCGAACCGTTCGGTCAGGCAATCCCGGGAAGGACGGCGGTATGTGTGGCCGCACTTTCTTTCTTGGGGCAATGAGACACGTATTGCTTGGGGCTGGCTCGTGGGGACCTCGCCCCTCGCGACCTACCCCAGACGGAGCCCAACCCCCAGCTCACCGATAGGGCTCCCGAGCGCGTACAGGGCGCGGGGCACGAAGTCGAGGCGGGGGTACTGCAGCGGGCTGGCCCGGGGGGACCTCGCCCCTCGCGACCTACCCCAGTCGGACCCGACCCCCAGCTCACCGATAGGGCTCCCGAGCGCGTACAGGGCGCGGGGCACGAAGTCGAGGCGGGGGTACTGCAGCGGCGGCTGGCCCGGGGGGACCTCGCCCCTCGCGACCTACCCCAGACGGAGCCCGACCCCCAGCTCACCGATAGGGCTCCCGAGCGCGTACAGGGCGCGGGGCACGAAGTCGAGGCGGGGGTACTGCAGCGGCGGCTGGCCCGGGGGGACCTCGCCCCTCGCGACCTACCCCAGACGGAGCCCGACCCCCAGCTCACCGATAGGGCTCCCGAGCGCGTACAGGGCGCGGGGCACGAAGTCGAGGCGGGGGTACTGCAGCGGCGGCTGGCCCGGGGGGACCTCGCCCCTCGCGACCTACCCCAGACGGAGCCCGACCCCCAGCTCACCGATAGGGCTCCCGAGCGCGTACAGGGCGCGGGGCACGAAGTCGAGGCGGGGGTACTGCAGCGGCGGCTGGCCCGGGGGGACCTCGCCCCTCGCGACCTACCCCAGACGGACCCGACCCCCAGCTCACCGATAGGGCTCCCGAGCGCGTACAGGGCGCGGGGCACGAAGTCGAGGCGGGGGTACTGCAGCGGCGGCTGGCCCACGCCGGCGGAGTTCGACACGTACTGCTTGCGGCTCGCCCGCGGGGACTTCGACTCTTCCTGTGTGGATAAAACATTAATTTATTTCCTTGTAACACCTTAGTTTAAGAAAGAAAGAAAGAAAGAAAGAAAGATCTTTATTTAGTCAATTTTTGGGTTACAATAATATTGATTACATAAGATTCTTAAAAACAAAAAAAAGAAAATGGGCGCCAAAAATTGTATATGCCGGTTAAGACGTTCTAAATGTATGGCACTCACATACTCGTATTTATCATTAAAAGACTTACAATTAGACAGTATATTACAATGCTGATAGCTTTAGAAGATTAAATATTTTTTGTATTTTACATTTTTAAATCATCGTTTAAGAATTCGTCATACGTGTAATAGCATTTTTCTATTAATATATTTTTTAATTTTCTGGCACATATGTGGTCTTTCTTTATTTGTTTTCATTGGTAAGGTAGTTTATTATATAACTTTATGGCCATACAGAGTGTGGCTTTTTACTGCTAGCTTTTTGTTTGGAGGGTATAATAAGGGGGGGGGGGGGGTGAAGAAAGTCCTACGATATTCTTCATCCTCCTTCCACGACTCTGGTCCATGTATATTATTTTTAACCGGTTGACTATATTAAGTTGTCATAAAGCAAAACCATCTCTTTCCAGAAATCATTTCAGGCTAAAAGGCGGTTTTGCTTTTAGACAACTAATATGCCCGTTTGCCACTTTAATTAGATAAAAAATAAAATACAACATACATCGAAAAACATCACCATTATTCTAACGCAGTCGTGTAAAAAATATTGTTTATTTTAAACCTGGCTATCCTGTAAAATTAGTGTATCTATGTTGTGTTATTATTCAATCCAAATAGCGATATATTAAAGTCTTTTCACTCACTCACTCGCGAATTCACTCACTCTGTATCTCACTAACTCTATCTCTCTCTCACTCGCTTGCTTGCTCACTCTCACTCTGTCCACAGCACACATTCTCACACTGTTTACAGTGTTTGTGTTGTGTCATTATTGAATCCAAGCAGCGATATATTATAGCTAACACCTCTCTCACTCACTCACTCGCTCACTCACTCTCTTTCTCTCTCTCTCACTCACTCTCTTTCTCTCTCTCTCTCACTCTCTCTCTTACTGACTCTCTCTCATTCGCTCACTCTCACTCTGTCCACAGCACTCATTATCACTCTGCCTACAGCCGATTCACTCACCGACGGTATATGATGGGTGAGCGGGTATAGTATTACGCTGCCGAGTGAGTGGCCACCGAGCGACACGCCGCCCTTGAACTCCGGGTTCCGTTGCTTGAAGAGACTATATCTAAGACGATCGCCTCATATAAAAGTGTGCCGGCCACCACACACTTCCATCTCGCGCAAGAAATGCTTCACGCTAGAAATAGGTGTGGCGGTGGTACCTCCCCGGTCGAACTACACTGGTTCTACCACCTGTTAATTTTCACCTGGCTCTCCTGCACCGTTTATTGTCATTATTGAATCCAAGCAGCGATATATATTATAGCTTTTTCTCTCGCTCATTCACACAATCACTCATTACATCTCTCACTCACTCTCTTTCTTTCTCTCACTCACTCTATCTCCCTCTCATTCACACTCTCACTGGCTCACTCTCTCTCTCCCTCTCTCTCTCGCGCTCGCTCACTCACTCTCTCTTGCTCGCTCGCTCACTCACTCTCTCTCACTCTGTCCACAGCTGATTCACTCACCGACGGTGTCTGATGGCAGAGCAGATCGTACAGTATAACGCTTCCGAGCGAGTGGCCACCGAGCGACACGCCGCCCTTGAACTCCGGGTTCCGTTGCTTGAAGAGGCTGTATATGCGGTTCATTTCGCGGCACACTGTGTCTATGATGAACTGTGAATTAACATGAAAAGAATTATATATCGTTATTATAAATTTTCGATAAGATATGTAGATGAATAATTTAATAAAAGAAACGAATAAATTAATCATTAGTAATTACTAACTTATTTTTGTGGTTGTCAAAGTTAAATCAGTATACATTTGACGACCTTATTTTTTTGGTCGTCAAACTTAAACAGTATACATTTGACGACCTTATCTGTTTTGGTCGTCATACTTAAATCAGTATACATTTGACGACCTTATTTGTTTTGGTCGTCATACTTAAATCAGTATACATTTGACGACCTTATTTGTTTTGGTCGTCATACTTAAATCAGTATACATTTGACGACCTTATTTGTTTTGGTCGTCATACTTAAATCAGTATACATTTGACGACCTTATTTGTTTTGGTCGTCAAACTTATACAGTATACATTTGACAACCTTATTCTTTTGGTCGTCAAAATTAAATCAGTATACATTTGCCATTTGCCGACATTAAATGTAATAAAGAAAATTAAGAGAAATAAAAAAAAAACATTATACATGCATACCAATTTTATAAATGATATGCATGTAGAATATTGGTGGTTAGAATATAGGTGGAAGAAGCGCGAGATTTCTTTTATGGGATATTGACTACGTGACGAAAACATAACCCCTCCCCCCCTCTCCCTGTGCCCAAGCGTGGTGTTTCGAATACCCCTCTCCCACCCTTGAAATGGTCACGTGGTTAGGGGTACGTTTCGTTATACAAAATGACGACTTCGATGATAAAATTTTAAAAAAAACACGCTTTCTACACTCATAGCCCCAAAGTAGGATTTTCTCCTGTGTCGTGGGTACCATGGACACACACAAGACGAATACACATACACCCAGACCCAGAACAGGAATCTGAACTCATCGTTCAGATACCTGCCTGGCCGGGAATCGATCCCGGGATCCATTGAGCGTCAGACCGGTATGATAACCGCTGCATTGAATATAGTTATTAAAAAAATGTGTGCGTGTACTAGCGTACACTCGTAAGAAGTGAAACTTCTTTATGACGTTGTTTTTCAAAAAATAATTTACTATATGCAACTTTACAGAAATTGATTAAATAAAGTTAAATTAGATAAAGTTTAATAAAAGGCTTTTATTAAACTTTATCTAATTATCTAATCTATAATAATCTATCTAATATCACGCGTGGTAGGGTTAAAAAAAAGATGGCGCATAACGGAAAAAGAAAGATGGCGCGTGACAGAAAAAGATGGCGCGTAACAGAAAAAGATGGCGCGTAACGAAAAAATGTTACACTAATTTTTTTTCCAACCCCGATAAAGAAGTTTCACTTCAATAAAAACCACTCACCTGACTATAAACCGGGCTAGTGTAGAATAGCGCGTCGAGTATCGTGTCGTTGGTGAAGCCGCGCAGCCGGGGGATGGACTCCAGCGTGACCGCGGCGAGGCGGCGGTCCACGCCCGTCTCGCGGGAGTGCAGGCTCGCGTGCCACGAGATGGGCAGCACCTGCGGTCACAAGCGCTCTCACTGACCCATTTCATTGATGGAGTGTGCCGATTGGCTCATGACCTACCGACCCATAGTATTGGCGAAATTTTTCGATTGGTTCAATACGGTCAGACACACTGTCAGTGACTCACCTGGTTTATGACGTTCTGACCCATCGGATTGATTCGGTCACGCGCGCTCACACTGACCCATTTCATTGATGGAGTATACCGATTGGTTTATGATGTACTGACCCATCGGATTGATTCGGTCCATCACTGACCCAGCGTCATTGATCTACTCCGAGTGACTTATAACGGTCAGAGACGCTGTCTGTTCCGCGTGTCACAATGATTTCATTACGGTCAGACACGATGTCAATGACCACCGAGTCGTAATATTCAAATTGGTTCAAAACGGTCAGACACACTGTCAGTGACCTATCATATCATTAAGGTAATAAAAGTATTTTTGGAGAAAAAAAAATGGTTTTATTACTGTCAGACATGTTACTATTCCGTTGGAGAATTGTTTTATTACGGTCAGACACGCTGTCAGTGACCCGCGGTAGCTTTACACTGTTCCATTTGTCTTATAACGGTCTGACATGTTGTTAGTGACCCACAGTATCATTGAATGTCTCCAACAGTAGT
The DNA here is from genome assembly GCA_949699795.1 of Spicauda simplicius. Classification (NCBI taxonomy): domain Eukaryota; kingdom Metazoa; phylum Arthropoda; class Insecta; order Lepidoptera; family Hesperiidae; genus Spicauda; species Spicauda simplicius. The sequence continues at coordinate 5,736,549 of OX453086.1, read as the reverse complement.
AACATGGCTGGTATAGAAGAGAGTGTCGAGTATCGTGTCGTTGGTGAAGCCGTGCAGCCTGGCTCTCACTGACCCATTTCATTGATGGAGTATGCCGATTGGTTTAAGACGTACTGACCCATCGGATTGATTCGAACTGCAGATTCGACTTTTTGTATAGATTGGGCCACCTTTATTTTCCGTCGTTAAATTGTAGTTCAAGCTTCACTAATACAAAGTTGCTTACAGATGTCCATGGGCGGCAGTGACCACTTACCTGGTGGACTGCGTGCTCCTTTGTAAATTGTATAAAAATTAACAGGAATAAAGGCAGCATTATTAAATTATTTTTTTATTGTATATATATTTTGAATCGTTACTTAAAATATGTTTTATTCACACACAAAAATTACTCGTTTCACTTAGTAATATGAACAATTTTCACGACGCATAATTTGTAGAACTGGTAGGAATAGAAATACATGAAGTGTGAAGATCAACATTGCCCTAGAGATAAACAAAAAAAAAATACCGAAAATAAACTGTGAATTAATTCGAACAAAAAAAATCGTGCCTTACCCAAACATGATTAAATACCTGCATATTTTTTATAATAACAATAAAAAATATATCAAAAACTTATTTAAAAAATAATAAAGTAATATACATTAAGGATTATAGTAAAAATTCAAAAATTGTGGCTAACAAAAAATCACGCCTTATAAGAAATATGTAAAAAAAAAACACAAATTAGTACATATTTTGAAAAAAAAAATGCCAGAGTATTTTTTTTTTAATTTATTATATTTTACACGTGTATATTAAAACAAGCTAACATTAAGTTTCGACAAATATATAGGTCTATTTCACTTCACATCACAACTGGCCCTGTGGCGCAATGGATAACGCGTCTGACTACGGATCAGAAGATTCCAGGTTCGAATCCTGGCAGGGTCGACAATTTTCGCTTACTTTCATTTTTTCTACTTTTTCAAAAAATTCTTAAATATATTTTTAATTTACTTTTTAATTTATGCCAATTTTAATTAATATTTTTTTGTCTTATTTTTTTTTCTTAACAGCTAAACCTTAAACAAACCTGAAACTTAGTAATTTAGTAAAATTATTATTATATGATTATTTTATATTTTATTGTTTTTTTTTTAACATTTTCAAGATTTTGGCATTTTACATAGAAGTATTTGCATTTGTTATTCGATAATTTCGTATCTATATTGTTTTTTTTAATAATATGCTATTTTAAACTTCAAAACGAATTCTACAATTTGTTAGAAAATATACTTTTTTAGTATATTTTTTTTTGTCCACCAGTTCGCACTTGGCCAGCGCGGTGGACTATGGCCTAAACTCTCATTCTGAGAGAAGACCCGTGCCCAGCAGTGGGACAATAATGGGTTGACGACTATACTTTTTTAATTTGTATTTTTCTTTTAGATTTAAAGATTTTATTTTTTATATTTAATAATTTATTTTGTATATAATGTATATAGAAATAAATGTTTTATCTATAAAGTGTGTACTTTTTTAGTTCAATTTAAGCAAAAAACATTTGTATTATATTTGTACAAAATGCGTCAAATTACAAAATCAATATTTTGACATAATTTTTTACAAAATATTTATATTTGTTATTATGTTAAGGGTTTGTTATTGTGTTAGGTATTTTCTTTTTTCATTTTTTATTTATTTATAAAACTTTAATTTTTTTATTTTATTTATAAGTTTTTGTACACGGACACAGTACAAAGTAAAATTAAAATAGACATAGTACAAAGGGCTACTTATTCCAATATGAAATTTCTTCCAGCAGCCCTGTGACAGGAAAGGGTATATAAAAGCAAATCCAGTGTGCACAAACTAGATATAATATATAAATAAAATATAAATACTTGTTTAATAAACACATATACCATATATAACCTATACATATATTAAATTAGTTTTTAGTTTTTGGTGTTGAGAATTTTTTACGAATAAATTCCATCGATATATTTATTCATTTTAATTTGTTCTTTAGAGACCTGTTATATATTTTATACGATTTTTTATGTGTAATTTTGTTTACATATTTTTAGTTATGATAAAAATTAATGCCGCCTAGTTGAAAAAAAGAACTGATTGTCGTAAGAACTATATCGCAAAAGATATTTTTTAAAATTTTCTAGTTATTTTTTATATTTCTAATTTTCTAGTTATTTTAATACCAGGTGGTAGAACCAGTGTAGTTCGACCGGGTAAGTACCACCGCCACACCTATTTCTTGCGTGAAGCATTCCTTGCGTTTCGATGGAAGGGTGTGGTTGCCGGCACATTCTTATATGAGGCGACCATAACAGTCCCGGGAGGAGCAACGCATCTGTGATTGACTTCAGATAGAACCCATGTTCTGTATGATGTCGCTTACAGATGTCCATACGGCAGTGACCACTTACCATCAGGTGGACTGCATGCTCGTTTGCTACTTCAATCTTGTAAAAAATATTGGTTACATCACTACCACCTGGTAAATACTTATGTAGCGAAGTTGCACACTACGCGGTTTATCGCATCGACATGGCGAGAGACGTAATATACGCCAGTCGTCACCGGGGCGCTGTGTTGTTTTAACGTTCAGTGTTTAACGTCGGTATTTAACGTTACGAAAGCTGTACTTAAATAGAGGTCCTTAGCGTAGTAAAATAGATATTGTGTTGTAATGAACTATAGTGCTATAATAAACTATTTATCAGTATATTCTGGACTTGAGTTATCATTTACTACCTCACCTCTAAACTTATATATTAAAAAAACATACCTCAACTCTCCCAACAAGACCATTGTCATAGGAGTTTCTGTAGTGCGACTGCAGTAGCTGCAAGCTCGTAGCTCTGAAGTCATCCACTGAAAATAAAAAGGGTAATATATGAAAAATGCGAATATTTTATTGCTAGGTTAATCCCGCAGCTACGTCCGTTTCGGTACTTTAGCGAAAACAGACCGGTCAGTAGTATTAGTCGGTATTAAAATATATACACAAGATGAACAGATAACTTAACTTTTGGCAAATCGTTTCATAACGATTATAAATAATAGGCAAATAAAATAATGTTAAAAATTTTGAAACTAACAAAAACCAAGGATGTAAATATTATAATAAAATAAAAATATTTTAATAAAAAAAATTGTAACTAATGTCATTCGGTGTAAACGTACCATCGGATATATATTTTTTACATTTATTTATAGAAATTTACAAGATTGATTTAAAGATATTATCAAGTATTCTTGAAAGTTCCATCAAGACCATCACATGATCGAAGAATATTTTACGATTCTATACAGGACATACAGACAAACATTCATTTTTATAAAGAAGAAGAAGATAAAAATATTCTAACTAATATCATTGTATCCGGTACAAATGTACCATTGAATATATTTTAATTACATTTATTTATAGTTTGATTTAAACATATTATCAAGTATTCTTGAAAGTTCCTGATTAGAAATAATCGCAATAAAACAACAGCACTACATTGCTAATAGTTTTCATCAGGCGTACAAACTTTAATATACAAAGTTGTAGAAAGTACATATTTGGTTCGACCGGGGAGGTACCACCGCCACACTTAGTTCTAGCGTGAAGTAGTTCTTGCGCGAGATGGAAGGGTGGTTGGCTCACTTTTATATGAGGCGACCATTAATTTTACCGTGAATTCAGTGCCTTTAGTGAAAATGGATATAACCCTGATTTTTGGCAAATTGATATAATCGTAAGAAAATCGAAGATCTTTTTAATTTAGTTTTTCTCAAAATTTTGATAGAAGTCACTTTGGAAATGGCTAATGCCTGTTGATTTTTTTATATCTGACTGAAGCAGCAAAAGTCAAATCTCGTGCAAAGCCACTTATGTAGCACAGTTTAAAGTAAGAAATTATAACTTACAGACTTAATTCTAGATAAAATGGGTCAAGAGATAAGCGTAGGGTAAAATAGAGCAATTTAATAGAAAAATAGAGCACGTCAAAGGTAAATCAGGGCACACCCTTCCACCGCAACGTTAGAAGTGTGACGGTGGTACCTCCACGGTCAAATTACACTGGTTCACCCCCTGGCAAAGCTCTAAGGTAAAAAGGGCAATTTAAAGGTAAGAGCCCACTCTGTGGCACAGGAACAACAGGTGGTCGATGGAGGAGAGCTCGCTGTCTGCCCTCTATCTCCGACTCTCTCGGCCATGACGTCAATCACAGATGCGTTGCTACTCACGAAGACTAAGATGGTTGCTTCATATAAAATTGAGTCAAATACACTCTTCCACCAGGCGTAAGGACTACTTCACGCTAGAACTGTGGCGGTGGTATGTCCCCGGTCGAACTAAGCTGGTTCTTTAACCTGGTAAAGCTCTAAGGTAAAAAAAGGGCAACTTACCCATTTACTCAAGTAAAATAGAGCAATTTAATGGTAAAATAGAGCAGTTATAAGGTGAAATAGGGTAATTTAAAGGCAAAACAGCACTAACCGACTTCCTCGACGGGTCTGAAGCGCATATCGCACGCGGACCCCACGCCGTGGCACAGGAACAACAGGTGGTCGATGGAGGAGGGCTCGCTGTCCTCTATCTCCGACTCCGCGTGGCCTCGACGGACGACGCGGGGACGCATCATCGATTGCTGGGGATTTTATATATAGTAATTGTATATATGTATGTTGAGAATTAAATAGAAATAAAGAAAGAAAAAATATTTGTCGACCCGCGTGGCGGAGCGGTTACCATACCGGTCTGACGCGCAATGGGTCCCGGGTTCGATTCCCGGCCAGGCAGGTATCTGAACGATGAGTTTAGATTCCTGTTCTGGGTCTGGGTGTTTGTGTATTCGTCTTGTGTGTGTCCATGCTATCCACGACACAGGAGAAATTCCTACTGTGGGGCTGTGAGTGTAGAATGCGTGTTTTTTTTTTTAATTTATTTCGTCAGTTTTCACTACAACAGGTCTGTTTATAAGATACAAAATGTATTTATTTATTTATTTCTACAAGTTTGAGGTTGCAGCGAGAACTAGAAGAAAATGGAGTCGCACTCGACATAAGCCGCGAATCCCGTGCGGCATCCACGACGGCCGATTTTCAATGCGCCCCAGGTTCTCGCCTAGAACGGTCAGTGCCGATTTATGTGTATATATTCTTCAATTTATATTGAGTGCTTGCTGCAGCTTCAAGACAAACATAAACAAGGGGTTAACGAATAAAAAAAATAGGCGAGACGTCATGAACTTTTAAAAGGGACTGTCAGGCAAATATTTGGAAAAAGAACGGGATAATAAACTAAGTTAATGCCGCGGGTACGCATGAGTATGTGTTGCCTGTCTAAATACAAAACAATACTAAGCATAATGAAGAAAAATATAAATATAGACAGACAATAAGATAAAAATACATTGGAGTGACACTTTCAATAGAGGCAAACATTAAAAAAATCATAGATATATAACGAAGCGAATGAGTGATATCAGGAAGGCCAGGAGTCTTCATTACTGTCCATTCTTGAAGATTTCTAGTAAAACACAGGAGTAAACTTCTTCGATTTATTCACAGTTTAAGAGGTCCGATCGCTTCGACGGTTACACAAGAATCTCTTTCTACCGGCAGGCGCTCGCCTTTTATAACAATGTTTGGTGAGGTGACAATAACAAATTTATGGAGGGTAAACTGAATTACAATTCTAAAAATCACTAAATATTGCTGATTTAATAAACAAACAAGTTTCGATCTTTAAACTAACTAGAATGATTATTTTCGGCAACGTGTTTTTCATAAATACGCGGTGTCCCGCCGACATACACAAATAAAAGTTTTGTATGTTTGTGGAACACATATTGCTAATTTGCGAGAATTCACAATTGTTTGATTTGAAGTATTTGCATTTGAGTTTTATCCAAAAAGAAACCTAGAATTGAAAACTTTGCTTTCTTACTACCGCATAGTTTCTGTCCTATTGTTTTTTTTATTCTAACTTCATTATTTAGCAGGTAACAATGTTTAATTACTAAAACAAAATCCCCGACTGTTTAAAAACTTTGGCAAAGGGAGATTTCACGCCAGGCTAGGTGATGCCTGGGGAGCGGCCGTGCTCCCACAGTCGATGTTCGGGACTTATTTATATGTAGTGTATTGAGAATACTTCGATAGCGTGTTTCAGAATACTAGTAGCGCCATCTCTTGATGACGCCACAAAACAATTGATTAGCTGCAGTATCTATTGTTTATTTTTAAGCAGTAGTTCAGACGTAAAGATATTTCTAAACTCATCGCTTTAAGATACAGTACAGCGTCGAAAACACGAACCAATTGGACCATAGGTAATAAAGATATTCGATTTGTTTGAATTTATGAACATACAAAGTATACTTACAAAGTAAAAAAAAAACATGCGTGCGTACAAAGTACACATGTCAGAAGTGAAACTTCTTTGGCGAACTAATTTATAAATCTTGTTTATATTTATACAAATCTAAAACTTTAAATTTCCAAGATTAAGAGGAAGGGAAAAAGGTGTGATACGACGTTCGCTCTGTCTCACTTTTTCTCTCAATCTTTCTCACTCGCTTGCTCCCTACTCTCACTCCACGGCTAGTTGCTCATGCTACGTTCGCCCTGTCTTACTCTCTCTCAATCGGTCTCGATCACTCTCTCTCTCTTTTCCGACACTTCCGTTGCATACCGGCGTGACGTTTCATCTGTAAAAATTTTACCCTCATGCGCCTAAAGAAGTTTCACTTCAAAAATTGTTGCGTTACTATTTTAACTAATATTCAAAAAATCCTCAGGAAGCGTTTGGATTCTTCACGTTCGGATTTTGGACATTTTCGATATTCGAACTTTTGAGCTATCGGATTTTTGACATTTCGGTTTTTTTTTAATTCTAATAATCAACGGGTACTCACGATATGCGGTTTTGAATTCTTTAAAATTTTTTGCCGATATTTCGACCCAGTTACATGGATCGTGGTACGAAACCGTTTGCAAGCACTAATTGTAGATTAACCTGTAGATAGGTTACGTCTTGTTCGTTTTTCTTTTTTAGGTTCCATAAAATTTAATTGATTGATTATTAAAATGTATCAATTCCCCGATAATACTAGTCTAAAATCATATATTTCAGTTTTGTGAGATTTGATCGGATTTTTGACACTGTACTGTGTATAAAAAAAGTATCAATTACGAAAAGCTTCAGTGAGCTATGAATGCTATGAAATGCCACCTGGTCCATAAATGGTTGCATCATCACTACATAGGATAAAACGAAGTCGCTTCCCGCTGTCTGTCTCTATGTATGCTTAGATCTTTAGAACTACGCTACGGATTTTAATGCAGTTTATTTTATAGATAGAGCGATTCAAAAGGAAGGTTTCTATGTTTAATACATGCCCAATATAGTGGAGGAACACTGATAATTTTTGATTTTTGACTTTTAGGCGTAACGAAGTTCGCCGGGTCAACTTTTTTTTTGTTTTAGAGGGGGAAACCTTCAAAAGGTACCCGACGCCGTGGGAGCGACGCAGGGTTATGTGGGATTTTACCGCACTAAAACCCCCCCGGTGGCTGTCCTCGGCGCTGAAAAGGAGGACTCCGGGATCTCGAAACGACTTCAACCGGAATCCTCCGAGCGCGTTGCCCCTTCGGGCTCCTCCCAGATGGGCGGCTGGGCCAACCGCCCCGTCTAGTCTTTACGACAGTATGCGGCCACACATACCGCCGTCCTTCCCGGGATTGCCTGACCAACCGGTTCGAGCTCCCACTATAGCCGTCTGCAACCCCGGAAGTCCCTTTTAGTCGCCTCTTACGACAGGCAGGGGATGCCGTAGCCCTATTCTGATCCCGGAACTACAGGGACTCGCCGGGTCAACTAGTTTCTCTATAAGGCATATGTAGTTTTTCTTATACTTACATTATTAGCGTCCCAAGCAAGCTGATATAGAAAAAAAATGAAATTACATTAAATATTTTGATCACAATTATACATATATCGCACGATGCGAAAAAATTGGAAACTTGGACGACCCGCGTGGCGCAGCGGTTACCATACCGGTCTGACAGTGGGTCCCGGGTTCGATTCCCGGCCAGACAAGTATTTGAATGAGTTTAGATTCTTGTTCTGGGTCTGGGTGTTTGTGTGTGTCCATGGCACCCACGACACAGGAGAAAATCCTACTGTGGAGCTACGAGTGTAGATAGCGTAGAAAGCGATGAGAAAAATGTTTTGGAAATAGCAAAATTGTGTCCGTATTTTGAACAGTTTAAAGAGCAGTTATTAATGGAACGTAAAATATACTCGTAACATATATTCGTACGATCTTTTCTAGCACGATATTGTTTTAATTCGCTAAACAATAGAGTACGTTTAATTAATTATTTTTTTATCTGACTGAAGTAGCAAACGAGCATGCAGTCCACCTGATGGTAAGTGGTCACTGCCGTATGGACATCAGTAAGCAACTTCATACAGAACACGGGTTCTATCTGAAGTCAATCACAGATGCGTTGCTACTCCCGAGGACTATGATGGTCGCCTCATATAAAAGTGTGCCGGCAACCACACCCTTCCATCTCGCGCAAGAACTGCTTCACGCTAGAAATAGGTGCGGCGGTGGTACTTCCCCGGTCGAACTACACTGGTTCGACCACCTTGAAAACGTTATCAGTATTTAACTTTCTTTCCCGATATTTTGAGTTCGATTCCCACTCCGATTTTTTTTTGTTCCGTTTATCGTCAAAAAATATTTCATTGACCAAAAAAAGAAATAAATTTCAGCAATGTTTGTGAATACTTTTACGACTTACTACCAATTACCACTAGATGAACCTGTACGCAATAAAAAATATACATAACACTAGCTCTTACCCGCGGCTTCACCCGCACGGTCAAAGGGAATTAACATTAGCATTTGATAGCGTGATTCAGAACTTGCAAATGAATTTTACTAACGCCCTCTATTAACAACGTCTCGAACTACTAACAAAACATCGATATTCTCATGGGTATAAGAGATCGCGGTAAAAACTAGCCTACGTCACCTTCCGTCCTCCTAACTATCTCCCAGCATATAAACAATATCATACAATAACTATGTGGCGACGTGAAAAAGGAACAAACAAACACACTTTCACATTTATAATATTATAGTATATAGTATATGTAGTATTATATTATGGAAGTATGGATGGTACTAGACAAAATCAATTTAACGGTTAAAGAACTTTATTCTCACTAAGAATTTAGAATTCACTTACATGAGAAATTAAACATTACAAACATTAGTATCTTATTCATAAAGTACTGCGATTTTATACATAAAGTGGGTAGCAACAAAAATACATCGTCGACAGAGTGGACTAGTGTGTAGTGTAAGACATGGAATAAGCGCGTCCTAGATACGGCTTGACACTTCAGGGTAAGTTATACTTAATTTTAGTAAAATTTGATTGATTTGATTAATTGTTTTCTGTTTATTTATTTTTTTGGTACATTTCTTAATATCTATATACCTATAAATCAATTTAGAGGAATTGAAATGGGTAAGTGCCGTTATTTACCACCTATTTTATTATGACAACAGCAGCCTAAGAATTGCTCTATATTACCAATACATATTCTGATTATTTTAGCACTATTTCTACCAAAAACTTTACGCTAGATACGGATGTAAGGGTAAATGGCTAGCTTTGGGCAACAAAATCCTAAAGGTTGGTTTACATTAGGGTAAAGTGGGGTAACTAACAACTTTCTCCCTGTGATGCCTGTACTCGCCGGCGCCGTGTACCAAGAAGATGAGGTGGTCTATCTTTCCCCTCTGGTCCTCTGACACCCCTATCTTGGGAGGGTTACGGTATACCCTCTTGCCGAATGAGAACATCTAAGGGTAGGAGGGAACGGGTAAAGGTAAGTTAGGGATATATATACTTTTTTACCTTAAACTTTATAATTTAGGAATAGGGTAAGGATAGGCTTGTCCCACATAATGTATAACACTCAAAAATTAATACATATACTTTCAAGGTGGTAGAACGAGTGTAGTTAGACCGGGGAAGTACCACCGCCACACCTATTTCTAGCGTGAAGCCGTTCTTGCGATGGAAGGGTGTGGTTGCCGGCACACTTTCACATGAGGCGACCATCATAGTCCTCGGGAGTAGCAACGCGTCTGTGAATGACTTCAAATGGAACCCATGTTCTGTATGTAGTTGATTACAGATAGATGTCCATGGGCGGCAGTGACCATTTACCATCAGGTGGACTGCATGCTCGTTTGCTACTTCATTCAGATAAAAAAAATATAAGGAACTGAGGTAAAAAAAATATAAAAGGGGAAATGTTGCATGAATAGATACAAATAAGTTAATACATATTATAATGGAAAATATAATTTTGCACCAGTATCTCTGACAATAATAGTATCTGAGGATATAAACGATACCTAATCAGTGATCATCCCACAGCTCTTGTCACTCGTCGTCAACGCATAACACTTGTCACCCATAGTCATCCCATAATACTTGTCACCCGCCGCTATATCGCAATACTTGTCACCCATCGTCAACCCATAACACTTCTCACCCTTTGAAAACCCCAATAACAGTTGTCACCCGTCGCCAATCCATAACACTTGTCACCCTTCGTCACCCCGCAACACATGCTACTTCGTCACCCTTTAGTACTCACCGGTGAAGAGTTGAACGCCTCGTTGTTCGTCTGCAGGAAGTGAACCATCACCGCGGGGCCGTGCATCACGACCATCTCGTTGTTAGGCAACACCAGACGGCGATGCCACTCACCCGTCGTCACCCCGTGGCGGAACTCCTCCTGGGGTGACGAAATGTTACGTTATTATTTACATTATAATTATGATATTTTATCAGATGGTAGAATCAGTGGAGTTTGATTGTGAAGATTTGTTATTTCCATTATATTATGTTTTTGGTGGCAGATCCAGTGTAATTTAACCGAGGTGATAGAGCACAGCATACTAAAAGGAGATTTTATTATGGAGAGGTACTATAGCCACACTTATTTCTAGCGTGGTGGTGGTTTTCCAGGTGGTAGAACCAGTGTAGGTCAACCGGGGAAGTACCAACGCCACACCTATTTCTAGCGTGAAGCATTTCTTGCGTTTCGATGGAAGGGTGTGGTTGCCGGCATACTTTTATATAAGGCGAGCATCCTAGTCCTCGGGAGTAGCAACGCATCTGTGATTGACTTCAGATAGAACCCATATTCTGTATGAAGTTGCTTACAGGTATCCATACGGCAGTGACCACTCACCATCAGGTGGACTGCATGCTCGTTTGCTACTTCTATCAGATAAAAAAAAGCGTGGTGCTTGTAGTTTCTTGGAAAAACGTGGTTGCCGGCTCATTTTCATATGAAGCGACCGTCTCAGTCGCCGCTTCTAGCAACGCATCTGTCATTGACTTCAGATAGAACTTATGATCTATATATTTATTTAAAAACAGTCCTACCTCCAATTTTTCCGCCACCTGTTCTGTGTACGGCACATATCTCGCGTCAGTGGTGCCCTTGTAGAACCAGCTGCATCTGTGGCATGTATATAAGATTATATCTTAGGGATTTGGAAAATAAACAAATGTGTTGCTTTTGAAAATAAGAAACGACATTTCAAGTTTATTATTCCACCAAATCTATCTTTCTTCACAAAATATATTCTGAAGTTTTAAAATTAGACAGACATGTCAAATTAAAAAAAAGAACAAAATAATTAAAATCTTTATATGTATATAATAAAAAATATGTATCCCTTTAAAAAAATCTAATTATTTACTATATTATACATACTACTCTATTATACTCGCCCGACGCATCGGTCGAAATTCGACTCATTTAAATTAAACAACTAAACTTCATATTGTCCAAAGTAGTACGAATATTTGTCAAATTTAATTAAATTGCAGTTAGTTTAATGTAAAAAGAGGTTTAGTTGACTAAGTTACATTAATAACAAATAACAGGTACTCGACTTGGCGGGGGCACTGCCGTGCCCCTAGATTTTGATAGTGACATCTGCCATTTTTGATATTATGTGTTTCCATAGTGACAATAAAAGTTTTATTTCGTTTATTATATGTGTTCATTATAGGTTTATTAACTAAGCTGCATTTAAAGGCAATAGCGGGTATTTTGACAAAGACATCTGACATTTTTGACGTTATGTGTTTTTATAGTAAGACATTGACTGTTCTATTTCGTTTAATATGTACGTGTTGGTGTCAAATGCATGGTAGTGTGCGTAATGCGTTTTAGGTGATTTTATGTATGTTTTATGCATTATTTGAAAAAAAAATTAGCATTCCGTAACACTTCTCCACACCAACTATAACCGTGCGTAATTTCATACTCTTCCGTCTGCGGCAAGTATCCTAAAAACGAATCCCAAGCTTTTGCTTCACGTATTAATATATAGATTACCAGACGTGACGGAATCCACAAAGCCACGGAAATATCTAAGTTCTAATCTAAAATCATAGTTTGTCTTACCGTCGGACATTGGTCGGTTTGTCCGGCCAGTAGACGGCTGTACGCTGTCTCGCGACGATGTTCACGTCGTAACGACCACCGTCGGTGGCCACCAACGTGTTCTCGTTCAAATCCGCTGTAATTAAATACGTATTTGCGATTTTAGGTAGTGTGGTGACTTTTCGCAAGTCGTCAAGAGATGGCGCTACTGCAGCCTGAAACACGCTATCGAAGTTTTGTCAACATATAACATCCATCATCCATCCATCAGCCTTTCAATGTCCACTGCTGAACACAGACCTGGCCTAAATGGCGCCACTCCAACCGGTCCTGTGCCTTCTGAATCCAACGATGATATCCGTAGACGAACGAAGCTTACCGACATAGCTCGCAAAATTAGCAAGCTAAAGTGGGCCGGCCAAATCGCTCGTAGGACCGATAACCGATGGGGAAGAAAGGTCCTCGAGTGGCGACAACGTTTAGGCAAAAGGAGTCCTGGTCTCCTCCCTACCAGGTAGACCGATAACCTGAAGAAAGGCATATCTATATCTATACTAATATATAAAGCTGAAGAGTTTGTTTGTTTGTTTGTTTGAACGCGCTAATCTCAGGAACTACTGGTTCGAATTTAAAAATTCTTTTTGTATTGAATAGACCAATTATCGAGGAAGGCTTTAGGCTATATTACATCACGCTGCTACAAATTCATCCTTGAGGGCTTCCGTTGCGTGCGCTGCAAAAACGGTACAAGATACCAAAAATATATGTATGAAAGAATTATTTCTCTTGAAATGATTGTTTGTCCAGGCTAACCTTGAGCAGCCAAAAAACTTTGTGATACATTGATTTGCACGCGGGCAAAGCCGCGGGTACAGCTAGTTACATATATGTATACAGTGTTTCCTTAGTCTTTTTTTATACTTTAACCTAACGATAAGGCAGACGGACTACCTGATGGAAAGTAGTCACCGTCGCCTGGACATTCGCAACACCAGGAGAGTCGCCAATGCATCGCCGGCTTTGAAGGAGAGCTGTTTTCGTACCTTTCTTGAAGAACTCCATTTCATACCTCTTTTTTATCCGATTGAAGTTGCACACGAGCATGCAGTCCACTTGATGGTAGGTGGTCACTGACGTATGGACATCTGTAAGCAACTTCATACAGAACATGGGTTCCATCTGAAGTAAATCACAGATACGTTGCTTACCATCAGGTGGACTGCATGCTCGTTTGCTACTTCAGTCAGATATATACAAAAAAGTGAGCCCGCATCTACACTCCTTTTGCCCCGACGTGGTCTTCATTTGAGGACTCTTCTACTCCACCGGTTAGTTCTATGTTGTAGTTGTATGTATTAGTTCTATGAACGATGTGAGGCAATGGGGTGGCCCATTGCCACTTTAGCTTGCCAATTCTGAGAGCTGTGTCGGTAACTTTCTCGTTCTTCTACGGGTTTAATCACTATGAATTTTGGCGCGTACGGATATGATGGTAAACTAGCATTTGACGACCCGCGTGGCGGAGCGGTCACCATACCGGTCTGACACGCAGTGAATCCATCCATCCATCAGCCCTTTGAGGTCCACTGCAGAACATAGGTGTAGGATTAGTAGCAATAAAGCGAGTATTTGCAATAAAATCGTGTAATTCAGTTTTAAACAAGATCTTTACAAGGCGATTCGAAAGGAAGAAGAAAAATTAGCGCCGCGCAGCGGCAAAAATGCGAAACTTCAGATGCGTTCATAAATTAGTTTTTACATTAAGTTTATGGTTGCGTTCTATTCCAACCGGTCCTGTACCTTCTGAATCCAACGGTTTCCCGTTGTCTTCTTCAGGTCATCGGTCCACCTGGTAGAGGGCGACCTGTGCTCCTTTTGCCTAAACGTGGTCGCCACTCGAGAACTTTCCTTCCCAGTCGGTTATCGTTCCTACGAGCGATGCGGCCGGCGCATTGCCACTTCAGCTTGCTAATACAGTGAATACTGGGTTTTAATCCCAGCCAGACAGGTATGTGCATGATGAATATAGATTCTTTTTCTGGGTCTGGGTGTTTGTGTATTCGTCTTTGTACGTCCATTATACCCACGACACAGGAAACACTCCTACTGTGGGGTTTCGTGTGTGTAGAATGTATATGTGTGTAAAGCATGTATACTCACGACTGTGGAAGGTCCTCTCCAGGGTCCTGGAGTCGGTGATGGAGAATCCACGCCAGACGGACTTCTCCTCCACGTCGACACGGTAGAACCAGTGGAACTTCACCGGCGAGTATTCTGACGACGATCGATTCTGAAAAGCAAAAAAATGTACATCACATGTACATTTTTTTCACTTCGACTAATGAGTATTGCAATTTGACTAATAACTGATGCAATTTGACTAATAACTGATGCAATTTGACTAATAAGTGATGCAATTTGACTAATAATTCTTGCAATTTGAGTAATTACTATTGCAATGTGACTAAAAACTTTTGAAATTTGATTAATAAATGTTGCAATTTGACTAACACTAAGCAGTGATAGTGTTATCCATTAAACACTTGACCCGAAAATCAAGGGTACGTGTGATTTTTTTGTGAAATGATATACGATTTAGAAATGTTCACTGCTATACGTCGACGGAAAACATTGTGAGGAAGCCTTCACAGTTGATAGTTCTCTAAAAAAACTTCTGAATGGTGTTAAAATCTACCTAAGAAGACCCATGTCCAGCTGTAGGAAAAGAATTAGACGACAGTTTGAAATATAAATTCTGAGACTGTAGCGGCAGTGCAAGTACCGCACAATATTTATATTCTTACTACCCCCGGCTATGGTAACAATGACTTGCATCAAGTACCAACATAAAATTTATTATGCAACTACCCCGGCTACGGTTACAATGATGTTTTGATTTCTTCCGAAGAGGAAACCATATAAAGACGTTCTGAATAATTTGTTTTCGAAACAAGAAACAACTCCATCGCCGGCAAAATATCTTCAGCTTCAAGATTATCCATATAATCTTCATCACGCAGCATCATCGCCGGAACTCGCCGCCGCTTTCCTGGAGCACTCGCCGCCGCTGAGAGATGTCCACACGTCGCCGCCGCCGATCCGAGGATGCGCGCGCTAGCAACCCGCGCTATATTTATAGCAAGCCGGCAGCACAAGCGAGACGGCCTAGATTTCTATTTCTTTCTAACATTTCTTGTAACTACCTTATCTATTATTTACATTTTTATTTATTCATTATTTATAATATTATTTACTTAGTTACATAAGAATTATTGGTAAAAATTCCTGTTATTTTATTGGTTTGCATAATTAATTAAGTCTTTATTGGTCGATAAAAACTGTAGCCGGGAATATAAATATAGGGTGCCTTCCTCAATAAAGCATTCCATTCAAGCCTCAACCTTCTGAAGAACCAGTAGTTTCATTTAACCGCCACTACAATACCTGGAGTCAGTAGGACACCGCTACACCCTACAGTGGTGATCCTACAGTGGTGACCCCGTTCTGGAACACCGAGGAAGCTCTGCAACAATCCAGCGAGGAAGCTCTGCAACAATCCAGCGAGGAAGCTCTGCAGCAATCCAGCGAGGAAGCTCTGAAGAATTTTGAAGATCAATCCCTGCAAGTAATCAGTGTAACCTATTGCCACCACTATGGAGGAAGCCTTAAAGAAAAAAGAAGCGTTGCCGACAGCGTTACCTAAAGAACACGAAGTCGCCGGTATTTCTCTGTCGTTGAGAATCCCGCCGTTTTGGAGAGATAAACCTAGACTATGGTTTGTCAGTTTTGAAGCAGCCACGGACGGTTTGAAGAAAAGCCAAGCACAACTAGCTCAGATGGTCATCGCGCAACTTGAGAAGCAAGATATCGAACAGATCGCCGACTTGTTGTACAATCCACCGAATACCGATCAATACAACGTGTTGAAGAATCGTCTTATTTCTGCCTTTGAAGAATCAGATAGTCGCCAGCTTCAGAAACTGCTGTCAGAAATAGAACTAGGAGACCAGAAACCATCACAACTACTACGCAGAATGCGTACATTGGCAAGAGATAAAGTCCCAGATTCGACTCTTCGATTGATGTGGACAAGCCACTTACCCCCGCACGTCCGTTCAGTCCTGGTAGTGAGCGAAACATTTAGCACGCAGACGAAACTCGATGAGCTCGCACTTCTAGCAGACCAGATGATGGAGAACAGCAACTGCTCACAAGTATCGATGGTTCAAGGCACTTCACCCAAGACCAACGATACCCAGTTTCTTGTCGAAGAAATTAGGCGGTTATCGTTAGAAGTTGCCGCGCTGAAAGCATCGCAGGAAACCACGTTTAATCAGTACAACACGCAAAATCACCATCACAGAAGACCACCCTATCGTCGCAGCCGTTCTACAAGTCGAAGTCGTTCAAGCTCAAGAAATTCTCTTTACTGCTACTACCATCGTCGTTTCGGTCATGAAGCAAGAAAATGCACATCTCCATGCTCATTCAAAACTGAAAACATGAAGACGAAGTCGGAAAACTAACTTCCACGCTCGATGCGACGGGATCTGGCGTCACGGAAAAATCCTACCGTCTATTTGTGACCGATAAGCGAAGCAACCTCAATTTTTTGATCGACACTGGAGCGAATATCTCAGTTATTCCGCCGCAACAGAAGATGAAGCCACTGGAATTCAAACTCTATGCCGCAAACAATACAGAAATACCAACATACGGAGAGAAGACAATGGAACTCGATTTAAATCTACGTCGACCATTCAAATGGAAGTTTATCGTGGCGAAAGTCAGTAAACCTATAATCGGTGCTGATTTTCTAACGCATCACCAACTAGTTGTCGACATAAAGAATCGCAAGATCATCGATGGGAAGACCAATCTTTCGTGTAACTCGTTCGTGCAAGCAACAAACCTTCCTACTATAAGAAGTATAGACGTCGAACAGCCATATCATAAGCTACTAGCTGAATTTCCCGGAATAACAAGATTAACTTCAATGAAGCTCACACCGAAGCACAACGTGGAACACTTCATTGAAACAACCGGCCCACCACTTCATTGTCGCGCACGTCCAATCGCACCACACCGCTACGAGCAAGTCCGAAGGGAATTCGAGAACATGATAGAACAAGGATTATGCCGCCCAAGCAAAAGCCCTTGGTCATCACCACTTCACGTCGTACCTAAGAAGAATGGCGAACTACGAGTTTGTGGAGACTACAGAAGACTCAACTCTGTTACAACTCCTGACCGCTACCCAATACCGCGAGTCAAGGACTTCACTCATCATCTGTCGGACAAGAAGATATTCTCCACAATCGATCTCAACAGAGCCTACCAACAAATTAAAGTACGCGATGAAGACATAGACAAGACTGCAATAATCACACCTATGGGATTATTTGAATTTCCACGAATGACACCTGGATTGAAGAACGCCGGTCAAACCTTCCAAAGATTCATACACGAAGTACTTCAAGGACTCGATTTCGTATTCGCATTCATCGACGATCTTCTAGTTGCAAGCCCAGATGAAGAAACTCATAAGAAGCATCTACGTATTATTCTACATCAACTAGAAGAAAATGGCATCACTATCAACCCATCAAAATGCATATTTGGACAACAAGAAGTTCAATTTCTTGGTTTCACCGTTAGTAAGGAGGGAATCAAACCGCCTGCAGAAAAAGTCCGAGCAATTGTCGATTACGCCAAACCACAAACAATTGAAGAACTCAGAAGATTTCTTGGAATGCTAAATTTCTATAGAGAACACATTCCGAATGCATCCGAAATACAAGCACCGCTTCACGCCTACCTTCATAATACAAAGAAAAGAGATAGAACTATAATCGAATGGAACGATGACGCCACGAAGGCATTCGAAGCTTGTAAAGTCGCGATTCAAAATGCAGCTTTACTTGCTCACCCATCACATGAAGCAACACTTGCTATCTTCAGCGACGCATCTGATAACTCAGCGGGAGCCGTACTTCAACAACACATTAATGGAAAATGGCAACCACTTGGCTATTTTTCGAAGAAATTCTCCGATGCACAACGCAACTACAATACATTCGACCGAGAGCTACTTGCTATCTACATGGCTATTAAGCACTTCAGAAAAACTTTCGAGGGAAGAAACCTGATAGTTTTTACCGACCACAAGCCATTGACTTATGTACTTAAGAAGAAACCTTCAACATCGGAAACACCACGTCGTGCAAGACAACTAATTTTTATCAGTGAATTCACCACTGATATTCGTCACGTCAGTGGGAAAGACAACTTAGTCGCCGACGCACTCAGTCGCACACGGATCGACAGTGTATCATGTCCAACGACAATCGACTATTGCAAGATAGCAGAAGCGCAAGACAGAGATAGAGATACGATCAAGCAACTATCGAACCAAAATAACTTATCTATCAAGCAAGTTATTTTACCGATGTCACATCTACCTATCTATTGTGAAGCTTCAACATCTACTATGCGTCCATACCTACCTGAAGAATGTCGTCGTGAAGCATTCAACGCTCTTCACAACATTAGTCACCCAGGCATCAGAACAACAAAGAAGCTCATTATAGAAAGATTCTTTTGGCCTTCAATGCAAGTTGATGTCGGAAACTGGACGAAGCAATGTCTACAATGTCAAACATGCAAAGTACAAAGACATACATCAAGCAGCCCATCTTCATTTCCACCATCGGATCGATTCGAACATCTACACATCGATATCGTCGGACCACTACCTACTTCACCTCAAGGATATCGATACCTCGTTACGATGATCGATAGAACAACGAGATGGCCTGAAGCAATACCTACAGATGACACTTCAGCAGAATCTGTTTCGAGAATTGTCTACGAAAATTGGATTACTCGATTCGGTTCACCAAAGATAATTACAACCGATCAAGGAAGAAACTTCGAAAGCAATCTCTTCAAAAAATTACTTCAAACAATGGGTATTGAGAAGACTAGGACAACGCCGTTTCATCCATCTTGCAATGGAATCTTAGAGAGGATGCACAGATCGCTCAAAAATTCTATCAAAACTCGTCTATCTGAACATACAACGTGGATTGATGAGTTACCTACAGTATTAATGGGTCTACGAGCAGCACCTCGCACAGATACTGGTATTAGCGCCGCACAACTCACATACGGATGCAGCTTACGTCTACCATGCGATTTCTTCACTTCAACATCAATAAACAACCAAGAGATGGACACCGATTACGTCAATCGACTTCAAGAATCGATTCGCAATGTATCGCATCAAATAACTTCGCACAGAAATAAGAAGCCAATATTCATCCATCAAGACCTACGTAACTGCGAAGAAGTTTTTATTCGCAACGACGCTGTAAGGAAACCATTCCAACCTACATACGACGGACCGTATAAAGTCCTAGAGCGAGATAGCAAGACTTTCAAGTTGGAATTACCCGGTCACAGATCATCCGTTATCTCAATCGACCGACTCAAGCCTGCTTATACTATCAATGAGGATACTTCGGAAGACCTACAGGTACCATCACGTCACCCACCAGAGAGGAAGCAAGACAGCCCATCAACACCTACATCAAGTCAAAGAAAATCTATCTTGAAGACTACAAGATATGGGCGAGCCGTCAAGCCTCCGGTACGCTTTCGCTAGGGGGAGAGTACTGTAGCGGCAGTGCAAGTACCGCACAATATTTATATTCTTACTACCCCCGGCTATGGTAACAATGACTTGCATCAAGTACCAACATAAAATTTATTATGCAACTACCCCGGCTATGGTTACAATGATGTTTTGATTTCTTCCGAAGAGGAAACCATATAAAGACGTTCTGAATAATTTGTTTTCGAAACAAGAAACAACTCCATCGCCGGCAAAATATCTTCAGCTTCAAGATTATCCATATAATCTTCATCACGCAGCATCATCGCCGGAACTCGCCGCCGCTTTCCTGGAGCACTCGCCGCCGCTGAGAGATGTCCACACGTCGCCGCCGCCGATCCGAGGATGCGCGCGCTAGCAACCCGCGCTATATTTATAGCAAGCCGGCAGCACAAGCGAGACGGCCTAGATTTCTATTTCTTTCTAACATTTCTTGTAACTACCTTATCTATTATTTACATTTTTATTTATTCATTATTTATAATATTATTTACTTAGTTACATAAGAATTATTGGTAAAAATTCCTGTTATTTTATTGGTTTGCATAATTAATTAAGTCTTTATTGGTCAATCAAAACTGTAGCCGGGAATATAAATATAGGGTGCCTTCCTCAATAAAGCATTCCATTCAAGCCTCAACCTTCTGAAGAACCAGTAGTTTCATTTAACCGCCACTACAATACCTGGAGTCAGTAGGACACCGCTACACCCTACAGTGGTGATCCTACAAGACCTTTTGAGATGTAAAGAGAGCGAACCGAACTTTACATTTTTTAACTATGATCTGCTTTATTAATCAAATATATTATAATGATACAGTGTGTCATAAATTATATTAGTGTGTATGCTCCTGTTTTTTATTGTGGTTATGATAATAATTTCTTTCGAGATTTCTGTTGAGCAAAATCTTCTACTAAATCCTTGAATATAATTTTCTACAAAATATCACTTTTTATTGTCATAATTGACAAATTATTTGGCCGTTCTTGTGACATTGTTCCCAATTCGAGAAAATTTTAATGCGCCTGACCATAATATTTTGATATGAAATGTGAGAGAAATTGGCGGTGCCTCGGGGATCTATGAAGATGTGGGTCCTGGGTACTGGCCTCGAGTGTCCTTATAAAAACGGCATTGTGCATTATGGTTCATAAGTTGAAGGACAAAACATATTCGATTAAGTCTAGATAAAACCCAATAAGTATATATATAATATAGTAAAATGTTAGTGTGATACGTCACACCACACAGGCTCGTGTTCAATAGTTGTTCACATGTGGTTCGGCAGGAATATCAGAATTTCGATTTTATTCTTGTATTTTTGTGCTACGCAAGGCTGCACGCGATGTTAAGCTTTTTTAATCAATTGAAGTAGCGAGCACGCAGTCCACCTGATGGTAAGTGATCACCACCCATGGACATTTGTAAGCAACTTCATATAGAACTTGGGTTCTATCTGAAGGCAATCACAGCGTTGCCACTCCCGAGGGCTAGAAAGCCGCCTCACAATAACACAGCGCTTGCTGTCATAATACAAGGTGACCGTAGCAGACTTGTTACCATATCGTAGGATTAGAGATTGATCCTCAGCAAGATAGATCTGACGAATTTTATTTTCAGTTCAGGTTCTGGGTGTTTGTGAATTCGTCTCTGTGTGTGTTCATGGTATCCACAAGATAGGACAAAATCCAACTGTAGGGCTGTAAGTGTAGAAAGCGTTATTATCGCTTACGTGTGACTATGGCGCCTTCACAGCCGACCTATCAAAAAGTTCCGAATCAAAAATTTCCGTAACGAAAAAACCTAACAACCCCCACTCCGCCTACCATGTAGCGCGGCCGAGCGTTCGCTTAACCTGTATGTATATGGTACGACAGTTCGAAGCTCGCACGAATCGAGACGAACTGCTCGGAAATCGAACGAATATGTAAAGTATATAGTATCAAAGAAAAAAACTTGCAATAAAAATCAAAGAAAAAAAATACTGCATAAATAAATAATTATAATTGCATGAGTTGTTAAAAAATGCTATGCAATAGGTGTACCGCGACAGTCCCCGAGTTCCGCACGTGTTTTTCATCACATTAATATTATTTGTGAGAAAGTTTGTGAGGATGCATTTGTGTCTGTTACTTTTTCACGCAAAAACTACCGCTCGGATTGCACTGAAATTTGTTACATACATAGTTTGAGAGACCTAGATTAACATAGGATACCCATTAAAGTGGCAAAGCCGCGGTAATAACTAGTGTTATATATTAAGTTAAATATTTTTCTGTACCTCAGTCATCATCGAGACGGCTTCATTAGGCTCCTCCTGAAGCGAGCTGGTGTCGAAATTGACCGAATGCGGTGTTTTTTTCTTAACTTCCTTGCTTTCTTCCATCATGTTATCACCAGTTTTCGGCGCGTCAGCGTCGCTGTTCATCGATTGTTTTATTTTATCGTTCAAATCTACGTTGTCAATGTCGAATTTGGTTATCCTACCGGAAGTCATGTTACAGCAGTATTTACAATTGTTAACTATGACCGAATCGTCTGAAGTTTCTATTTCGCCTAACTCCCCTAATTTAAACGGTTCTTTTGTTTCATCTTTTTTAATATTAACGTTACATTTTTCAGTGACATCAGGTTCGCCTATATTCAAATTGAATGCAATATCGTTATCATAATGAACTGTGAAATAATTAGCCGTTGTGACGACGTTTGGTGGAGTGAAGTAAGTTTTAGTTGACGCTAATTCACGTACAAGACTCATATTAGCGGAATATACGTTTTGTGGGATATTTTGCGGGTTTATCGTCGAAGCAGTCGCTTGTGTTACGTTAGCTGTATTAAAGAAACTATTGGCATTTTGCTCAGTGCTTTGGATTGGACGGTTTTGCCTATAATGGTTTTGAGACTGGCTCAACTCAAAAAAAGACTTGGAATGGTCCTCTCTAGTCGTGGCAGGCGCGGAAAAGTAGCTAGATAGCCGACTGAAGCTGCTTTGCTCTTCATCATCGTTTGATGCTTGTGTCGATAAAAGAATCGATGGTTGGCTCGATGAGGATGGTTCGATAGAGAAGAAACTAACTGGATCTGGTAATACCGGATTGACGGGTCTTATGGCTGCACCCGTTACTGCATTTGCCTCGTTTTCACTTTGTGAATTATTCGAAAATAAGTTTATAGGGTTGGCTATCTGAATGTTAGTCGCAACAGCTGAAGCGCTGGTTTCAGTTTTATCGTCTACGCGGAGTTCCGAAAAGGCATACATAAGAGGCTCTGATGCCGAAGATTCATCAGATCTTCCTTCTAAAGCCCTTGGATTACTAGCATCATTTTCACGTTGTTCTGTTGTAAAGGCATATAAGTTTGTAGATTCTGATCCCTTCATATTAATAGCACCTTCAGAAGTTTTCCCTGTTTCAACACTTTCATTCTGTTTAGTAGAAACTGGATATAACTGAACAGCGTTTGCTGCGTTTATATAATTAAGTCTTTCTGAAGCTCGTGACGTGTCGTCATTTCCACGATCATCTTCAGTAGAAACTAAAGTAACAGGTTCTTGTAATGCTGTAAAATTATCAAGATTTGA
This sequence comes from Spicauda simplicius, assembly GCA_949699795.1. Taxonomy (NCBI): domain Eukaryota; kingdom Metazoa; phylum Arthropoda; class Insecta; order Lepidoptera; family Hesperiidae; genus Spicauda; species Spicauda simplicius. The sequence continues at coordinate 5,712,788 of OX453086.1, read as the reverse complement.
AGTTGACGGAACTTGAATACTTTGTTGTGTTGTTGTTCTAGTATCCAGTTGTGTGAAAACATTACCACTACGTTCTGTGCCTTCGTTAGAAGAAAAATCCGCGGTACTATTAGGTTGTAACGGTGTCCATGCGTTATACGAATTTGAAAAGCTATCCTGCGATAGGGGAATGTCTTCATTAGAAGATTCTTCGGATGACTCATAAACATCGACTTCTTCACGGGGTAACCACGGATCATTTTGAACGTTAGACGTTGACGGCGCTGGGTCGTTGTTCTGTTCATTTGCGTTCTCATCACGCCTAGTGGGAGAGTGGTGGACATGACGTAATATAGCACGTATAGTCTCTTCCTCTGTTCTCGTGTTAGTTAGGACAGTACGATCTTCAGGTACAAGATGACCGAATAATTCCGTTGCTCTCTCATCACTCAAGCCCAAAGTAAGAGCTAAAGGTGGCGGCATGTTCCTCTTAAACTTCATCCTTCCCCGTTTATATTTTCGCTCCCGGTTTATAAACTTCTGCACCAAAGCTTCAATTTTGTCACTTGAAGTTTCAACCTTTTCTAAATCTTCAGTGTTTGCTTGAGTTGTTGTTACTGTATTTGATATACTAGTTTGTGTTGAAGTTTCAGGAATTTGAGGCTCATTTGCATTTTTAAAAACTTCAGCCATTTGTTTCTGAAATTCACGCTCTAAGTTATGTTCTTTCATAATGAAGTATTTTCTATAATATTCTTGCTCAAACCCGGGTGGAATACGAAAGGGTATGTTATGGGGTCCATACCCTGTGAAACTGGGTTGGGGTAAGTTCTTGTAGTGCGTATCAGCGGCAAAGTTTCCGGTGTCTAAATAAGAAGGGTACGGTTTATTAGCTGGTCTGTCCGTGACGTCATCGCTGTTGTCAACCGCAGTCTCTTCTAGCTTCTTAAACTTCTCCACTCTGTTCGTGAACGAGTCGACTTCATGTGCGTGGTCGTCGGACGATCTTTCGCGTACCTTTATCTTACCATCATCTGTTTCCGGCTCGATAGCGAATTCGTGAACGTACAAAAAGTCTTTATTCGCGTCTTGTTCTATCGACTGTACATCTAGCAGGCTCTCGTCTGATTTCGAGTCCTCTTCTGCCGGCGGAGCGGTAGGGACACTCATTTGTCTTGGAAGAACTGTATGTTCGTCGAGGGTATGCACACATTCTGCTTTCAATTCGTCACTTGCATTTGCCAGAACATTGTCGAAAAAGGTTGCGTTTTGTAAAAACCCTATGGCATTTGCGTCAGGGTTTACATAAGCGTCCCTTTGAGTAGTTGACGGTAAAATAACGTTATCGGTGCGCCAGCCATAGTTTCTATATACTGTGTCATCAACATCGGCGCCCTGTAATAGCTCTGTCGCCGACTGTACTTGAATAGTTTCGATTGTCTCTTCCGCTATGTGAGATATCTCAGCGAATTGATTAGAACTAAACTCGGGGTTGTCATCAATAGGTTCACTTGATTCAGTTAGGGGAACTTCCACCGGATTAGAGAGTTGTATGGGCGCCGTAATGTTTTCAATCAACTGTTTTGTGACGTCATTAATATCTTTCTCTTCCGATTCAGGTTCAATCACAGCTGCGTTGATAATTTGACTTGGTTTAGTTTCAAACGGTTTTCCTTTAACCATAGAATTCACAGCATCGTTGCTAGTTATAATATTGCTGGTCAAAGTCATATTTCTCATTTCAGCTTCTAGCTCAGGTCCTTTTTTTGGTCTATCATATGGTTTGAACTTATTAGACGAATCAGAACCGTAGCATGTATTTTCCGAGGAACTATTGTATTTTACGAAGCTGTCATAATATTGTGGTCCGGCATTATTTGCGAAATATTGTTCAAGAAATTCATTATTGAAGTTTATATGTTCAAATTTGCTGGTTGATGGTTCAACATTCCTTTGCTCAGTCCTAACAGGTGTCGGAGACCTGGACTTTGAAGGTTCTATCACATTGCTTAAATCTTCGCCATATTTGTCAGCTGGCCGATTCATTAGCTCTTCGAGTACCTTCTTTTGCTCTTCCTCGTCCAACGGAAGAGTCGAAATCACTTTAGGATAAACAGTGCCAGGAGGATCCGATTCGTCTTCTGGTCCGAAACTGTATACTAATAACGGACCCGTATCAGGTTTTTCTTTAACAATGTCATTTAGTAAACCGGAATCGAGAGCGTCTGCTATCGCTTCGATTGCTGCGGATTTTTCAGCAAACGATTTATCGTTGTAGTGACCTGAGATACAATCCGGTACCGGAATGCCACTGGCTCTGAAGTATTGAGCAACAGGATCTAATATGTTTGGTTCATTATGAACGTTAGTGTCACCAAATTGACCTAGACCGCTTGCCTGTAAGTGTTGTTGTTGTGACTGAAGCTGCTCTTGCTGTTGTTGCAGCTGATGTTGCTGTTGTTGCTGTAATTGTTGGTGTTGTTGCTGCTGTTGAATTTGTTGTTGAATTTGTTGCGTATAAAGTTCTTGTTGTTGATAGTAGTTGGCATTATAGTTCATTTGAGCTGGTTCCGCGGTTGGCACAACGAGCATTTCTAGACAAGCGGCCTGGTCTTGCAACTGAGCTGAAGTTGATTGACTATTTGAGTATGCTTCGTAAGTAACTTGAGAGTCTGAGGGATTGGTTTTTACGTCATTGTAAGCGGGATCGAAGAAAGTGGTAACAGTGTTCTGAATCTTACCAATATCGATTGAACTTAGCTTAGATTTTAACGATCCGATAAGTCCGAACCCACCCGTTTCTTGCGGTGGAGGTTCATAGCGATCAGTCGTTGGTCGACTCATATCAAATACAGTGTTAAAAGTACTTTGCTGCTGTGGCGGTTGAGTTACCACAGAATTATAGTTATCATTCGATAACGGCTTCGGTATAGTAAAGTTGTCGGACGGTATCTGTCCCACTGTAGAATCTATACCGTGATACGACGGTGCGCTTTGAGTGAGAGCTTCATTCGATTCTTGTGGAGTGAAAAGCGAGCCTTGAAAGGAAGTTGACTGCACCGGAGTTAATACTGGCTTGATATTATTACTAATACTTCCCACCCCTTCTATCGGTCCCGAATAGTACTGAGGTTTCTTCTTAATCATTCTAAAATTACTGCCGGTGGATGCTTTGGGCGGCTCTGGTACAGATTTGGTAGGTGTTGGTGGAATGTCATTGGGATTGAAGAACTGAGTCAACACATTCTGTTGAGTCGTTCCTGTATTTGCATTCTCCGAATTACCACGTTGAGCTTGAGCCGATGAAGGGTTGAAGAACATAGGTGGTGTTGATATATTAACTTGATCGGCTACATTCGGTGGCTTTGAGTCATTTGAAAAATAAGAGCTTGTAGGGAACAGACCTTGACATACATTTGGTTCAGGGTACGCTGTTTGAGGGTATGCGGATTGCTGCGATGGCCTAAACACCGTTTCTAACTGAGTTGGCTGATCAGTTGGTGGTAACATAGATGATTTAATTGGCGGCGGGCATATCGCTGTGCTGGTTGATGGTTTGGCAGGCATTGCTACTGACGGCGGAAGATATCCAGATGAAACGTCTCTTGGAGGAAGAACACTTGGAGAAAATGTTGGTGTAGCATTATCTAAAACAGTAGCTGTCTCAACTACTTCTTGCGGTAAAGCAGCTGGCATATTGATTGACGAAGGTGGTAACACTCCAGGCATTGATATTGTCGACGCTGTTGGGACACTACGAGGTGGTAATACTCCGGTGAACATCGACGAAGCTTGTAAGCTAGACGGTGGTAATACCATTGATGCTGTTGGTAAATTAGTAGGTGGTAATACTCCAGGTGTTAACATCCCTGATTCTGCTGGTAAACTAGCAGGTGGTAATACATCATGCGATAATACTGTCGATGTAGCTGGTAAGCTAACAGGCGGTAATCCTCCATGTGTTAGTACCGCAGACGTAGCTGGTAAGCTAGCAGGCGGTAACACTCCAGGCGTGTACAACGTTGATGTTGTTGGTACATTAGCTGGTGGTAGCACTCCATGAGTTTGCACCGTCGATACAGCTGGTAAATTAGTAGGCGGTAAAACTCCAGATGTTAATACCGTTGAGGCTGTCGGTAAACTGGACGGCGGTAGTACTCCAGGCGTGAATATTGACGTATCTGGTAAATTTGCAGGCGGCAACACGCCATGTGTTACTACCGTCGATTCCACTGGTACGCTAGCGGGTGGTAACACTCCCGTGAATACCGACGAAGCTGGTACACTAGCAGGTGGTAATTGTGGTGCGGATGGTAATCTACCAATCAAACTCGTATTAGACAGCGTAGTTTCACTCTGAGAGACATTGATACTTGTCGATTGAGACGATTGCGATTGCATGTCACTACGCGGCATGAACGTTTCGTTCGAGTAGCGAGGTACGGACGGTGTGAGACGCTTAAACGTGGACTTAGCTGAAATGCGTCTAGCCACTGACGGCGGTAGAATAGTCTTTTCGACGGAGACTTGGTCTCTTTTCGATAGATTGGAAAACATAGGCGGCGGTGGAATGACGGTGCCAGTTTGTGCTGTATTCACAGGTGCGGAAGCATCTTGTACATTATGCAGTGGTTGAGTAGGAAAATGTATATTAGAATGTACGGGCTTCGCTTCTTCTTCGGCTTTAACTGTATCCACAGGAGCGAAAATATCAAACGTTGTGTTTTTGTCGTCTTTCCAATCATTGGTGGAATCAGCATCAGCACGTATTTCAGTTTCTACATCTCTTCGATCTTCAATGGGTTCTGATACAGTCGGCACGCTAGTATCAGGAGTGAAGTAGGAATACGGTGTTGGTTGTTGTGGCTGACTGTATGTCTGCGTGTTTTGTACCGTTTCGCCGGTACTCAAACCTGGTATTTGGGCGTAGACTTTCTTCTTCGTCGTTATCCGGTAATTTGATGTACCTGAAACAATAATTCATGTCATTAATATTTATCTATTCATTATTTAAAAGGATAGACCCAAAAAATGATACAACGTATGCTCGGATAATGAATCTTCCATCAATTAGTAAAACAGCGATGACGATAGAAAAAAGAAGTAATAGTGTGTGTGTGTGTGTGTGTATGCGCGCGCGCGCGCGCGCGCGTGTTTATGCGTACGTGTGTCCTTGTGTTTTAGTGTGAACGAGCATGTGTGTGTTTGTGCGCATGCGCGAACGTGCATTTGTTTGTGAGTGTGTATGCGCGTGTGTGTACGCATGTGCGTGTGCGCGCACGCGGGCGTTTGTATGTGTGTGTGTGTGTGTGCGTGCGTAATTGTGTATTATAAGTACATCACGGGCATATGCATTTTCATACGGAACAAAGATTCCATCCAAATTCAATCACAGACACAATGCTAGTCCCATAGACGAAGATGGCCGCCTTATATGAAAGTGAGTTCTTTTATGTACTACGCACTACCACCTTGCAAATGTACTCTTGTTCTCATTAATTTGAAACCTGACAACTGCGAGGGTCAGTGGAGTATTAACGACATAAGGAAATACTGTTTCCATGGTCCTTCTATTTTCTTCACAGCGACAAAGTTTGCTTTATTAATTATTTTCAAACAGCATGACGGTTAGATAAGACACACGAATATCATTGAAATCTGCTCAGTTTGCTGTGTGATATAGGCTACACCAATTGTTAAATGTGTCTCATGCGATCGGAGAAAAAGGGAGCTTAAGGTATATTTCTTACTATTATAACAATAAGTATTGGTATCAAATGAAATTAATACGTGAAGCAAAAACTTGTGAAGCATTTTTAAGTAATATCTCGCGGGTGGATTAGTATGAAATTTTGCACGGTTATAGTGGACGTAGAGAAGGAGTGCAGACTGTTAATATTTTATTCAAATAATGCATATAACATACAAAAAATCAAGTAAAAACACATTAAACACACTACCGTGCACTTGTCTCGAACACATAAATAATAAACGAAATAGAACATTCAATGTCTTACTATGAACACATATAACGTCAGAAATGTCAGTCTTTGTCGAAATACCCGCTATTGCTTTTCAATGAGGCTTAGGGTGCGTCCTAAATTACGTAAAAAATTATAACATTTTATTTGAATTTTAAAAATATTCGATCTACTTTGGACAATATGAAGTTTAGTTTTAAATTTAAATTACGATCGAATTTCCATCGATGTGACGGGTGACTAGTCCAATGAAACTTACGAAGACCACTACAAAAATATCTATAGGATAACACTTTTATGTTATTATTTTGACACAAAAAACCTGCTCCTCAGTAAAAACTAAGGACAGTCAATGGCTTTCAAGCAGGTTTTTATGTTCTAACAATATTACCACATATTACTTATAATAATAATTTATTTAATTTTAACGTATCGTATTTAACAATGGAACCACGCTTGCTCTTAGCGCTAAGCTATAATTTACCAACGCCAAGTAACAACATTTTAAATGTAGTAATTTGTCGTAGTCTTATTTAAACACATAATTAGTAACACTTACTATGTAGTGCGGACGGGTTTTCGTCAAGGAAAAACACCGTGAAATTTACCAGGTGGTATAATCAATGTAGTTTTTAAAGACAAACCCGCTGAGTTTCTTGCCGGATCTTCTCAGTTGAGGTCGTATTCCGATCCGGTGGTAGTGTAAGAAAAAAAATGTAACTGACAATTTGTAAGTGCCCCTGCAGGCCTATACGAAATAAAGACATTTCATTTCATTTCAGTTCGACCGGGGAGGTACTACCGCCGCACTTATTTCTAACGTGAAGCAGTTCTTGCGTTTCGATGGATAGTTTTCGGCATTGATAGCGTAATGGTTGAAACTTGTCCTCTCGATCGAGAGGTCCGAGATTCAAGCCCAGGCACGCACCACTAATTTATGTGCGTATTAGAAATTAATTATCACTGCTTTTCAGTGAAGGAAAACAACGTGAGGAAACCTACACACCCGAGAGTTCTTTGTAAAAAACAAAGTTCTCGGAGGTGTGTGAAGTCCACCAATTTGCACTTGGCCACCGCGGTGGACTATGGCTCAAAACTCTCTCACTCTGAGAGTAGACCCGTGCCCAGCAGTGGGACAATAATGGGTTGTACCCAAATGTATATGTGTTCTGCTGTCAAACCAGATTTATAATTATTGCAATATCACGCTGATGAATTATTAAACGGGTTCCCTTTCAAGTGAGGTCACCATCTTAGTCATCTTGAGTAGCAACGCATCTGTGATTGACTTCAGATAGAACTGTTCTATATGAAGTTCCTTACACATGTTCGTACGGCACTGACCACTTACCGTCAGCAGCGAGAGTAGACTAGTTTATTTTTTATCTGATTAAAGTATCAAACAAGCGAGATGGACATCTGACGACCCACGTGGCGGAGCGGTTACCATTTGACGCGCAATGGATCCCGGGTTCGATTCCCAGCCAGACAGATGTCTGAATGATGGTTGATAGTTATTGATAGATTTTCAAGGTGTTCAGTGTAGTTCGACTGAGGAAGTACCACCGCCACATTTCTAGCATGATGCAGTTCTTGCGTTTCGTTGGAAGAGTGCGGTTAACTGTCTGTCTGTGTCGGTTAAGGCGACCATCTTAGTCGTCGAGAGTAGTAGCAACGCATCTGAAATAGACTTCAATTAGGACAAATTTTCTGTATCCAGTTGATCACTTAATGATATTATAGTCTAACAATTGGGTAGTCTTAACAAATATTGCAATTTTTAATAAGTTTTGACAGACTTACAATTTTTTCTCTTCTATTTCTTATATTAGGTACTTCTTGATACAATTACTCCAAAAAAAGACAATATCGCAATAAGAAAATATTACGAACACAGTTCATGAGATACGGCATGGTGATAAACAGACGGAGAGGTAAACATATAGACAAACGTAAAGACGAACAGATGGACAGATGGAGAGGTGATCAAATGGTCAGACAAACAGACAGACAGATGAACAGACGAACAACTGGCAGACGGATTAGTTTCGAGATCCCGGAGTCCTCTTTGTAGCGCCGAATACGGCCACCGGGTAGGTTTTAGTGTGGTAAAAATCCCACATAACCCTGCGTCGCTCCCACGGCGTCGGGTACCTTTTGAAGGTTTCCCCCTCGAAACCCAAACACCCTTTGGGTAAGGAACCCTAGAAACTAAAAAACTAAGTAGGTACTAAGTAAGTGATACACCGATTAGAACACGTCACGAGAGCACCATATGCAAAGGTTGCTTGCCTTCGGTAATATTTATGAGCGTTCGCAGGGCTGTAGCGAGTGAGTAGACGTCCTTACCTAGTAATCAATTTATAAGCCACTAGCTGAATCGACGCGACTTCGTTCGCGCAGACAATTTTTTGAAGTGAAACTTCTTTAGGCGCATGAGGGTAAAATTTTTACAGATGAAACGTCACGCCTGTATGCAACGGAAGTGTCGGAAAAGAGAGAGAGAGAGAGTGATCGAGACCGATTGAGAGAGAGTAAGACAGGGCGAACGTAGCATGAGCAACTAGCCGTGGAGTGAGAGTAGAGAGCAAGCGAGTGAGAAAGATTGAGAGAAAAAGTGAGACAGAGCGAACGTCGTATCACGCCTTTTTCCCTTCCTCTTAATCTTGGAAATTTAAAGTTTTAGATTTGTATAAATATAAACAAGATTTATAAATTAGTTCGCCAAAGAAGTTTCACTTCTGACATATGTACTTTGTACGCACGCATGTTTTTTTTATCTGACTGAAGTAGCAAACGAGCATGCAGTCCACCTGATGGTAAGTGGTCACCACTGCCCATGGAAATCTGTAAGCAACTTCATATAGAACACGGGTTCTATCTGAAGTCAATCACAGATGCGTTGCTACTCCCGAGGACTATGATGGTCGCCTCATATGAAAGTGTGCCGGCAACCACACCCTTCCATCCAAACGCACGAAATGCTTCACGCTAGAAATAAGTGTGGCGGTGGTACTTCCCCGGTCGAACAACACTGATTCTACCACCTACAAAACTATAATGTATATCTATGACTATAATGTAATCTATCCAACCCATATACATTTGAGCACCACTCCTGGACATGTCCTTCCCCACATCCGTAATGGAGATTTAGTGAAAAAAAAAATTGAGCATAATTTTTGACACTTTAAATCACATTACTCAAGTTTTAGCAAAGACGCCTTATATATTCTAGTAATAAAAATAGCCTATGTTTCTCAGGGATAATGTAGCATTCTAATGGTAAAAGACTTTTTAAAATCGGTTCAGTAGTTTTTAAGTTAATTCGTGACAAACATACAAAAATACAACGTTTTCCTCTTTATAATATTAGTACAGAAGTATAGAATAGTTGACTCGGCGAACTTCGTTTCGCCTAAAAGTCAAACATCTAAAATTATCAGTGCTCCTCCACTATATTGCATTATACATAAAAACCTTCCTTTTGAATCACTCTATCAAAAAAAATGCATTAAAATCCGTAGCGTAGTTTTAAAGATCTAAGCATACATAGGGACAAACAGCGAGAGGGACTTTGTTTTATACTATGTAGTGACAAGCAGAACGCGGCTTTGTTCGTACGGACTATAATATCATCCATCTATGGGGCAGGGATGTTGCGGATGCCTATTTTTTCACATCCGCGGATGTGAATGCGGATGCGGATTTTTGAGGGCTCACATTCGCAGATGCGGATGCGGATGCAGATGTCTAAATCTATGCGGAAGCTCCGCATTTGCGGATGCGGATACGAATATGACATACTCGTAGATTTTAAATAAAAGCATATACCAAACCTATTTCTAGCGTGTAGCAGTTCTTGCGTTTCGATGGAAGGATATGGTTACCGGCACACTTTTATATGAGGCGACCACAATAGTCCTCGGGAGTAGCGACGCATCTATGATTGACTTCAGATAAAACCCATGTTCTATTTGAAGTTGCTTTCAGATAGATGTCTGATAGATACTTCGATCAGATAAAAAAATACGGATCTTCAAGATCTCATCTAAAAATAGTAGTTATTGTTTTATTCTTCATGAATGAATGAAAACAAAGATAAAGCAATTATTGACATTTATATTACTGAAAATAATTTTAATAGAAGTATGTAAAGTTAGGATAGGAGCATTGCACTTAATAACTCTCTGATTCAGGGCGGTTGCGCAGAGGTTTGTAAATTTAACCCGCGCTACCAAATAATTGTCCACTAGGTAGGTACACAGATGTTTGGTGGAGTGAATAAAACTGTTAATGATCAAATTATCAAAGCGCTCGAGGTATCTATCTAAGCCATAAGTCATCCACCGCAGAAAAAAACTCGTGATAAATTATTTACAAAAAACAAATCATGCACCACAACAAACACGTCGGATCTCGTCATCAAATTTTTTTGGTAGCATTTGTTATTATCACATGCGTACGCGTTCTTCGACGGCCCCTCCCGATTTTTTTAGCACTTACATTCGCATCCGCATGAATATTCGCATTGATTACTTGCGGATACAGATTCGGATGCAGATGTCTAAATCTATGCGGAAGCTCCGCATTTGCGGATGCGGATGCGAATATTCGCAACATCCCTGCTATGGGGCTTTAAGGATCCACTGCTAGACACCCCCTCCCCCCCGTTATGTCATATCACCATAATCCATCCATTAGACTTTTAACCAAGTATATTGCCCAACTACAAAGTTCGTTTGCGACTTAAATTTTATAAAAAAGTATGTGTGTACACGCATTACAAGTTATACTTCTTTGGCTTAACAAGATAATCTTTTTGAAAAAAATATCTTTCGCCTTATCTTCATCATTTTTTCATAATGCACCTAAAGAACTGTGGTGACCTCCCCCTACTCAAGAGATGGCGCTACTAGTTCTGAAACACGCTATCGAAGTATTTTCAACACCCCGCATACATACAAGTTCCGAACGACTGTCGGAGCACGGCCGCTCCCCAGGCATGATCACCTAGCCTGGCGGGGGATCTCCCGCCGCCAAAGAACTATAACTTCAAAAAAACGTGCGGCACTCGGGGACTGCCGCTGTAAAGCTATTACATAGCATATTCATTCTCATTCCAACTTCATACTGTGACTTTTGTGTGAAATCTTAAAATTGCACTCATCATTTTTTTAACCACGCATTTAATCAAGCATAGCTTCAGAAAAATAATCTCAGCCCTAAAATCCAGTTACAAATCACCATGCGTCACGTGCAATGCGAAGTGTCACTATACCCTTTTCGGTTGCGTCTAGAAGACTGCCCTTAATTGCATGAGCAATTAGTTTATTGCGAGATGCTACGCCACTAGATTTGCCACTCTGTGGCACATTTGTAGGGCATTCGAACTGATCTGTAACCTTATTTTTATTAGCTTTTTATTAGCTTCACCTGTATGTTTCTTTGTAACCGACTTCTTTGGGCACGATTTTGACCCACTTTAAACGGCCAGATTTCGTTCAAACTTTGTAGATTTATTGAGGACCGATGACAATACACTAATTTGATAAAATTATTCCATTTTTTAATTTGACTAAAAAGAAGAAAATAAATAATAGTTTAAAAAAACTAAAAAACACGCTTTTTATAGAAAACCGAACTAAAAAATAGAAAATAAATTTAAATGAATTTAAATTAAGAAAATAGTGTTAAAAATTTCAATGAATATAAATTAATAATAGTGTGAATAAAAATAAATAAATAATAATAATAATATAAAAGCGTGTTTTTTAGTTTTTTTTTAACTATTATTTATTTTAACTATGTAACTTTTGTTCTCTATGTTTAAAACAGAATAATATAACAACGTCTAAAACAAGTAAAGCCAAGGATACACTAGGGGACAAATGTCCTGCGACACTAGTCGCTAGCGACGTTGGGTGAAGCAGCGCGACTTTGCCAGACTTTGGTCATGTCCGGCAACATCGGTCGGCGCTGCGGACACAAGTCGCGCGTTGTCGCCATATATGTCAAGCGAATTCGGCCGACTTTGCTCCGTTACATGTCGTGGGACATTTGTCCCTTAGTGTATCCTTAGCTTAACATTTAAAACAGTTTTTTGTTAAATTTGACTGCTTCAAAACGAATCAATGTTTTTTTTAACCGACGACCAAAATGAAAGAGGTTATTTATTCGTACCATATTTTTTTTAAAGTAGAGTATAATATATATTATTACATATATTCAGCCCTAACCTTAGTTTCAAATGACCATGCGTCACGTGCAATGTAGAGTGCCACTATACCCTTTTCGGTTACGTCAAGAACTGAGCCCCTAATTGCATGGGCAATTAGTTTATTGGAAGACGCTACGCCAGTAGTGTGTCGTGCTTCAAACTTCTAATGCTTTCTACACTCATAGTCCCACAGTCCACAGTCCACAGAATTGCAAGAGCTGTTGGCAAAGACAGCTGGGACGACTGACCAATCGTCATCATTATGCCACGACCACTCTGCCAAGAGTACGACTAAAGAGAGTCCCACAGTAGGATTTTCTCCTGCGGCGTGGGTTCCATGGACACACACAAAGCAGTGCCAGATTAAGCCAGCGCGGGGCCTGTAGCAAATTATGATAGGAGACCCATAGTTTGCCTCAAGTAAGGGTATTAAATAAAACAAAACTGTTACTAGTAAACTTTCTGGATTTAATCTGGGAAAATTTAGATATGACACTTTCTATATCTACTTTCTATATCTTCTTTCAGTTTAGGATTTTTAGGATAGCAAAGATAGTAAAATATAAATAGCAGGTAGGTGTTGGCCTGCCCCTCTAGTCGCGGGGCCCGTAGCATTTGCGACTCTTGCTATATGACTAATCGGGCTCAGATAATCACCATTACCAATTACCTGACCTCTCGGGTCACGGGTCACGCCGTGGGAGCATCGGTGCGATACAAATTAAGTTTACGATGTATTACCGAAATTGATGTTTGTGCGGTTTCTTATTCAGCTATACGCAATCTTGGAATAGGCAACGATAATGTATCTCTTTACCCAGCTGCGTCAAAAAGAGCACCTTTTATGTCTTCTCCAGGGTGAAACATTTAAAAGGTATCGGACGCCGTGAGAGCGACACTGGGTTGTGTGGGTTTTTACCGCACTAAAACCCCCCGTCCTCGGCGCTACAAAGCGGACTTCGGGATCTCCTAAATCGTCTGAGCATTGCCCCATCGGGCTCCTCCCAGATAGGCGGCTGGTCCCACCGCTCCGTTCTAGTCTTTACGACGAAATGCGATTACACATACCGCCGTCCTTTCCGGGGTCGCCTGACCGAACGGTTCGAGCTCCCACTCTAGCCGTCTGCAACCCCGAAAGCTCCTTTTAGTCGCCTCTTACGACAGGCAGGAGATACCGTAGCCTTATTCTAATCCCGGAACTAAAGGACAAGAAGGAGAGTACCTAGTAGTAGTAAATATACACACTACCAGACCTGCCCTAGTAGTAAATATACACACTACCAGACCTGCCCTAGTAGTAAATATACTTCGCTTTAAAGGACAAAACATATAATTGACAGAATCATAACACGCGGTTTGACACGCCGCAGTGGATTCCTGTATCGATTTCCTGCCATATGAATGAATTTATATTTCCTTGTATCTTCTGCATCTGGATGCCTTAACCCGACTTCGTCAGAAGGAGTATAACGTGTTTTTCGATCGTATGTATGTTACGAGAATTTATTCGATACTTAATGGCACAGTACAACATGGAACAGTATGGAAACTAAGCGTATTTGATAAAATAATTACCCACACTCTCTTGAAGTAATAGGGTTGTCTCTATATTTTTTTTTTGATAGTACTGTTATTAATTTTTATTTTGGCAATTTCTGTGCTGTAGTCATCAATCAATCGCAGGCAGTTTCCATACCGTTCCTCATATTTCTACTGTGCAAATGGCCTGTTGTATTGTAACATATCGCATCACTTGAAACGGCTCAGGTGAGAGTTACAGGCGCTATACAACTTTTAAACGTGGTGTCTGCGTTCAGAGAAAACACGGGGGAGAGATGACTTTTTCATTATCACTAGTCACCCGTTGTAACAGTCGAAATTCGACTGTAAATTAAAAAACTTAACTTTATAATGTCCAAAGTAGCGCCAATATTTCTCTAATTCAAATAAATTGTAATAATGTTCCAGTTATTTCGAACGCACCCTTTTAATGTAAAAAGAGGTTTATTTAGCTAAGCTGCTTTTAAAAGCAATATCAGGTATTCTGTCAAAGACATCTGACATTTTTGACGTTGTGTTTTCATAGTAAGACATTGAATGTTCTATTTCGTTAATTATGTATGTGTTTGTGTCAAATGCAAAGTGTACATTGTGCTTTTAGTTGTTTTTATGTATGTTTTATGCATTATTTGAAAAAAAATATAGCATTGCGCAATCCTTCTCTACATCAACTATAACGGTGCGTAACTTCATACTCCTCCGCCTGCGGCAAGTATCTTAAAAACGGATCACAAGTTTTTGCTTCACGTATTAATATATAGATCATTACAAATATAAAGTCATTATACTTTTATATTACTGTTTTAAACGAAAACCTAAAAAGCTATTTTTTAGTTGTTAAGTAGACTGTTACTTAATTACCAGTGGCAGTGCCCACTTACCAACAGGTGGACTGCATGCTCGTCAGCTACTTCCATTATAGATAAAATACGTGTAAATGTGAGTGTGTTTGAGCTGTTATCCAAGCTACGAAGTAAAATAGCATAATTCAGAAAGGGGTAGAGCGTCATTTAGTTGTAGCGCCGACAATTTCTTTAGTAATTCATTTTCGTTTAATGAGTTTGAAAATAAGATTCTAAAGAAACTTCTAAATAATTCTAAAGAAGAATTCTAAAGGTGGTAGAACCAGTGTAGTTCGACCGAGGAAATACCACCGCCACACCAATTTCTAGCGTGAAGCAATTCTTGCGTTTCGATAGAAGGGTGTGGTTGCCGGCACACTTTCACATGAGGCGACCATCATAGTCCTCGGGAGTAGCAACGCATCTGTGATTGACTTCAGATGGAACCCATGTTCTGTATGAAGTTGATTACAAATGTCCATGGGCGGCAGTGACCACTTACCATCAGGTGGACTGCGTGCTCGTTTGCTACTAAATTTCTCGTCAAAAATAATAACAAAAAGACAGCTTACCAATTGCCGGGGGCTCCTTCAGCGGCGGCGGTGCGATATCCTTAACTATATCCGGCACCGGCATCGCTGGGGCCACTTCCATCGGCCGCATCCTCTCATCATACCTCTTCCCCTCATCCGGAGTCTGCTCCCTGCTCTTCATGCTCAGCATATTCGAGAAGGAGTTGAACACAACGCTCGCCATTTGCGGCAACACCGTCGGCAGCTGGGAGAAGTTTTGCGCGATGTCCGCCGTCAAACTCTGCTGTATATCCGGACTGATGGCTTTCTCCGGTTCGTTAAGATTAATCTCTTCTAGATTCTCCTCTACGGCTTCTAAATTCGCGTTTTGATCTTCTTTTAATACGCTGTTTAACGGAGCGCTGACATATCGCGTACCATGTAGCCTTGCGAAGTATTCGTTAACGTCAAAATCATCATCTGACTTAACTGAAGCTTTCGGTGCATTTGCACTGGATACTTCGGTAGAACTAACGTTTTGGGTAGATTGTCTAGGTGGGTTTAAGTCTAAGCTCGTGAGTGTGTTGGGTGGATATATGTTGAAATTTGTGTCGCCAGATTGTAGATTGGCGAAGTCGTGATCGGAGTGCGTCAGGGTGCGTGTTTGGGACTCGGATCTTTCATCTGTAACAAAAGAAATATTTTTTAATTTAAGGAATCAATTTCTTGTATATTCAAAGCAGTGATGACATCGAATTTCTATTTATTTTGACAACTAGTTAAAATATCCGCGCTTCGCCATGGGACATAAATTAGAATAGAAGTATGAAAGTGTGCACTAAAAGGGCGTAGAGGCGTCATTAAAAATAGTTGCCTTTCTTAACTAGTGCAAAGTATAAATATATTCGTGAAAATTTCCCGTAAACAAGACCAATAGTTCTGGTGTGACTGAGTTACAAACAAACACACGCACACACTACCCCATTTTTATATATTTGAATACATGACATAGGTGCTCTTCAAGGAAGGTGCAAAAGAGGCCTGCTTCAAAGCCGTCGATACATAGGCGACTCCTCTGCTATTCCTTATGTACATAGGCGTCGGTGACTACTTTCCATCAGGTAGCCCGTCTGCCGTGCTCAAAAAACGATCACAATAGTTTATGAAGTATTGTACCTATAGTTTTTTTTGGATGTATCTCAAAAACTATACTTGATATTCGTCAAAGTGTAACTTTTAAAAGTTCTCAAAAGATTAAAATAAACAGTTTTTATCTACTACAAAGCTACGTATATTTCCTCTATACATTAATTTATGTCTAATTATTACATAGTTATAAAACACCTATTATAGGGACCTCATTTTCAATATTTATTGCCTAACCTTAATTTATAGGCCATAGCGCTATTTTTGACACAGACATTGTTGAGATTTTACTTTGTCTGTAACGTAAATAATGTTTTATTTCGTTTATCATACTAATATTATAAAGGAGAAAGTTTGTGAGTGTGCATGTTTGTTACATCCTCACGTCTAAACGCCTGGAGCGATTTTCGTAAAATTTGGTAGGGAGTTAGCTGACACTCTAGATTAACATATAGGCTGACACTCTGGATTAACATATATATACTTTTTGTCGTGGGAGAATATCTTATTCCCACGGGACAATCGATACATCGATTTTTTTTTTAACGCGGGCGAAGCTACGGGGTTCTTTTTCTTTAAGTAGTATCCAGCTAGAAATTTATCCAGCAGGAATTCAAAATTCTATTGAATTTATTAGTTGCTTGTGACATAAATAAATTACTAACGCCATCTATTAACAATGTCTGGAACTACTAAATATCTAGCAACTAACAAAACGCGGATATTCTCATGGGAATGAGAGAACGCGTTAAAAAGTAGCCTACGTCACTCTCCGTCCTCCTATCTCCCAGCATATCATATAATAGCTATGTGGCGACGTGAAACAGGAACAAACAAACACACTTTCACATTTATAATATTAGTATGGATTTTGGGCAAAATAAAAAAAAATGTTACATTAAATGAAAATATTACAAAAACCAAAAAACCGTTTAGTTCGTTATTAAGCAGCTGGGTTTTAAGGGGGCAATAGGTGTTATAGCCCATCCTCTGCTAGTGAAACAACTTGACAATTAGCAACTTAGTCACACGGTGATACGCCCTTCATTATCTCAGCCCTGCCCAAAGCCCTATCTGGTGTGTAAACCGGAAAACCCTACCTATGACACTAATGGTCCTACTAATAGATTACTAACTCTTTCTTGTAGCACCACCCGCTTCTGTTTCACGATGAAGACAGACAATTTGCAGAGAATTTGGTTACTTTAAGAAATTAATACGTGAATCAAAAACTTTTGGTGCATTTAAGTAACTTGCCGCTGACGGATTAGTATGAAATTTTGCACGGTTTTAGATGACGTAGAGAAAAGGTGCAGAATGTTAATATTTCTTTCAAATAATGCATATAACATATATAAAATCAACTAAAAACACATTACATACACTACCTTGCATTTGTCACAAACACAAATAATAAACGAAGTACAGCATTCAATGTCTTACTATGAAAACACATAACGTCAAAAATGTCACGTGTTTGTCAAAATACCCGCTATTGCTTATAAATACGGCTCAGCTAATTAAACCTCTTTTTATATTTAACGGGCATGTTCAAAATTACTTGAAAATTATTACAATTTATTTAAATTAGAGAAATATTGGTGCTACTTTGGACAATATGAAGTTCAGTTTTTTAATTTAAATTACGGTCGAATTTCGACCGTTGCGACCGGTAACTAGTCTTAAAAAATGCCTCAGAGTTCACTCGTACATAACAATCCTTAAACGTGCATCGTTTACGTTATCTCGTTTAGGCGTTACCGGTTCGTGGTCGATTGACCAACGCACCCGAAATGGTAAAAATCGTTAACGACCACGCCTTAGAGATGTCGCACGACATGCCTGTTGCAATATTGAGAAATACACACAATTTGTTGTGGAGAGTGATACAATACTTCACTCAACGCTATTCTGGATGCATACCCTGAGTGTGATCTGTTTGCGGATGAATGGTCGGAAATTTTGTCTGTGAAGTATAACTGTGGTGTCTACAATTAATGTAATTGGTTTTCTTTTTATACCGTTTTAATTGTAGTAAAAAATAAATAAATAAATAAATACAATACAAAATTTGTTTATTGTACATAGGGTTGCCACCCGTACTTTTTTATTATAAAGTATTGTACTTTATTCGGGGCTATTATACTTTATGAGGAAAATAAAGTACGAGAAAATCCTTTATTTTGTATATCTGGGATTTAAAAGTTTGATAATAATCAGTAAACTAAAATTCCTTTAATCACAAGGTTTCCGTAGCTACCTTATTTAGAAAGTAGTAGAACATTTACATTTGGTGACCTTTTTCTAGAAATATGGGTGTCAAGTTAGTATCTACATTTTTTTTGCCTACTATCACCTCACACAGTTCTAAATGTATCCCAGAGCCAATTTTTTTATTTTATTTTTTTTATTTGACTACAGTAGCAAACGAGCATGTAGTCCACCTGATGGTAAGTGGTCACTGCCGCCCATGGACATCTGTAATCAACTTCATTCAAAACATGGGTTCTATCTGAAGTCAATCACAGATGCGTTGCTACTCCCGAGGAGTATGATGGTCGCCTCATCTGGAAGTGAAGTAGCGATAATATGAAGTGAAATAAATGAGTGACGAAAAGGTATGTTAGTACAGTACTAAGGGTACAGTACAGACACCCAATCAGCGCATAGATAGCTCCAACAAATCACAACTAACAATTAGCGAGTGAAAATCCACAATATATTATCAGTGCAAACCGGACCGCTTTCTATGCGGTTGCAAATTGACGCGCGTTGTTGGCGCATAGTGGAATGTACCTCGCTTGTTGTACTGACGGCGAGTCGATGGTACTACCACAGTATTAATATCATACAGTAGTCTAACTCTGCCGTGTCCTTGAATTTTATACCTACAGACGCGGAGGTCGGGAGTTCGCGTTAGGGCTACCCGCCTAAAGTATTTTAATACATCTGTATACTTGACTTTCTTTCTTACTTATTATGAATTTTATTCAGTAGAATAAGGTAAAAAACAACGCGTTCTTTTAATATTTAAGAGATTTAATAATAAATCGTATACAAATAATAGTTATAAATTTCACACTGAATAATATTTTACCAACCAAAATAAAAATTATTAACACTGGACGTTTTTATGCACAATTAAAGCAATCAAAAACAGCCTAATATAGTTTACAACTCTTCGCTATTTAAATAAAAAAATTTTTAAACAAAAAATACAACCGACTTCCATGCCACATAAAAGTAAAAAATAATTTAAATACATGTTGGTTTAGAGCAAACACAGTACTTAGTACATAGTCCCGAAGTCGGCGCTCACCATATTTTGCTGGATCATGACGAAACTACATGTATCTTATATGAGCGCCGACTTCGAGACTATGTACTAAGTACTGTGTTTGCTCTAAACCAACATGTATTTAAATTATTTTTTACTTTTATGTGGCATGGAAGTCGGTTGTATTTTTTGTTTAAAAATTTTTTTTTCACGCTTTTCAGTCACGATAAACGAGTCACGATATGTGCTGACGTCATCATCTTAAAATAGACTTCTTTGACACAACCGGTCGGGGGCGCTACCGCGCCCCCTCCCTTAGATTCTGAATTGGAAAAATCTGTTCAAACCTAACCTAACCGAATAAAACAACTTTTTCTGAGTAAACATTTATTTAAAGAATAGACCCATAAGAATCAAATGGCCAATACCTATGGTTTAAGCTTGAAGTACCCCTGCATCATCAGAGTTGAGGAGTTGAAGGTCAAATTTTTCATTTTTTATCTTTGCATAGTAATCTTATCAGATATACCTAAACACCATGTGGCCAACGCCTATAGTTTAAACTTGAAGCACCCCATCATCATCAGAGTTGAGGAGTTGAAGGTCCAATTTTCCACTGTATACAACCATTAGTCTAATGTTCTACCTTTAATCAGTTTAACCTCATTTTAAATGCGTAAGCATGAAATAGCTAAGTTTTATGGCTTAGGCATTCAATACCCCTGCAGCATCAGGATCGAGGAGTTGAAGGTCCAATTTTTCGTCGTATACCTTTGCTTAGCAATGTTATTAAAAATCCGTGAGCAACAAATGTCTAACGTTTATGGTTTAGGCCTGCAGTACCCCTGCATCATCAGGGTTGAAGAGTTGAAGGTCAAATTTGTTGTCGTACATCTATGCTTTGCTATCTTATTATTTACCCGTAAGCACCAAATAACCATCACCTACGACTTGGGCTTATAGCACCCTGCATCATCAGGCTTGTGGAGTTGAAGGTCAATTTTTTTATCATACGTCTTTGCTTTGTAAATATATTACATACCCATAAGCATCAAATGGCCAACGCCTATAGTAAGCCTGAAGTACCCCTGCATCATCAGAGTTGAGGAGTTGAAGGTCAAATTTTTCATCTTATATCTTTGCTTAGTAATCTTATCAGATATACGTAGCGATCATGTAGCTAACGCCTATAGTTTAAGCTTGAAGCACCCCAACATCATCAGGATTGAGGAGTTGAAGGTCCAATTTTCCACTGTATACAACCATTTTTCTAATGTTCTACCTTACATTTTTTAAATATCATTTTGAATGCGTAAGGATGAAATAGCTAAGTTTTATGGCTTAGGCATTCAATACCCCTGCATCATCAGGATTGAGGAGTTGAAGGTCCAATTTTTCGTTGTATACCTTTGCTTAGCAATGTTATTACAATTCCGTGAGCAACAAATGTCTAACGTTTATGGTTTAAGCCTGCAGTACCCCTGCATCATCAGGGTTGAGGAGTTGAAGGTCAAATTTGTCATCGTACATCTTTGCCTTACTATCTTATTATATATCCGTAAGCAACAAATGGCCATCACCTACGGCTTGGGCTTACAGCACCCTGCATCATCAGGGTTGAGGAGTTAAAGGTCATTTTTTTTATAATATGTCTTTGCTTAGTATTGTTATTACATACCCATAAGCACCAAATGGTCAACCCCTATGGTTTAGGCTTGAGGCACCCCTGCATCATCAGGATTGAGGAGTTGAAGGTCAAATTTTTCATCACATGTCTCTGCTTAGTAGTCTTATTACATATATGTAAGCACCAAATAGCTAATGTTATAGTTTAGGATAGCTGTAACCCTGCATCATCAGGATCGAAGAGTTGAAGGTCAAATTTTTCGTCAACCTATATAAGCATAGATATATAATACATATTCCAAGTTTCATAAGAATCGATTCGGCAGAAGCCGAGTTATCTCGAATTATCTAAAAAACTTGAGGAGTGGTGGTGGTTTCCCCCCCATAACTCAAAGAGTTAAGCATCACAGCATACCCATGTCCAAGAGAAAAAGTTGCGTGACAAAATTTCCTATCAAATGAAAGAAAGAAAATGGAAATCGGTTTAGAAACACCCAAGTTATTCAAGATTTTAAGAAACCGACATTTTCCAATTTTCCGGGAAAACCGCCGGAAGGTTTTCATTTTCCTTAATATGGGACTGCCTGTGAAACTAGCCGCATACAATGTCGTATGAATCGTGTCGGTAGGTCGACGATTTCTAGCCATTTCGCCCGAACATACATAAAAAAAAAAAAAAAAAAAAAAAAAAAAAAAAAAATATACGTGACGAATAGATAACCTCTTTCCTTTGGGAAGTCGGTTAAAAAAGATCCACTGCTTAAAAAACGTCACATGGCCCGCTCGCCACTACGGCACATTCGCTAGCTGTCGGGTACCGAGTGCATACCGAAATCGGGCGCGTAGGTACAACTTGCGCTTCGTGCCTTTGTAAGAAGTTAGATTACTGTAGATACTAGTACTGTGGTACTACTACCGATAGTAAAAAGTCCATTACCCGTCTTTTTACAAGACCAGGTGATGTTTTTGAAGTTTACTCCTTAAGAATCGATTTGCATACATAAGGGCTCGGTATGAGAAAAATGTGAGGAGTAAAATCTACTGATGAATGACCTCGTTACGATTTTTAGCTCTTAAGTTTTAACTAAATAGCGGTATACTCAATAACGCCATCTAGTTAAAACTTTAGAACTATTTTATCAGTACGCGTGGATGGTATGCATAGGTTTCGTGATTACGTTTTACCGAAATCTCAATGGTATTTAAAATAGTAAATCGTTAAGATAAGTAATGTAAATACTCTGTAAATACGTACAATATTAATATTTTAATACGTACTACATGAGATATAGTTTTTCAAAATGAACCGTGTATTGGTATTATTTATGTCTTTAGTGTGGGAGTATGGCGCCATCTATTTTAAATGCGAGTAAACTCCAGTAGTGCGTCGGAGCTGACACACACACTCTTTTTTTGTTCTCTAGGGAGAATACTTCATAGCTCTCAAAATTAGTAAACTGAAGTGGCAATGGGCAGGCCACATCGTTCGTAGGACAGACAATCGATGGGGTAGAAGAGTCCTCGAATGGAGACCACGTCTGGGCAAAAGGAGTGCAGGCCGCCTACCGACCAGGTGGACTGATGACCTGAAGAAGACGGCGGGTAACCGCTGGATTCAGATGGCCCAGGACCGGTCGAAGTGGCGCAGATTAGGGGAGGCCTTTGTCCAGCAGTGGACTTTCAAAGGCTGTTGGATGGATGGATGGATGAGAATACTTCAAAAGGTACCGGATGCCGACAAAGGTAGCCCTACTCTGATCCCGGAACTACAGGCACGGAGTCGATGGGTACTACCACCGATAGTAAAATGTCTATTACCCGTCTTTTTACCAGACCAGGTAATGTTTTTTGAGCGTATGTATGTTTGTGTCTATGTCCGCGTTACAGTCAAGGCGGATTTATACCATTAATTACTCGACGCAACGGTCGAAATTTGACCGAAATTTAAATTGAAAAACTAAACTTCATCGTCGAAAGTATCACGAATATTTCTCAAATTCAAATAAATTCTAATAATTTTCAAGTTATTTTGAACGCACCCGTCAAAGGTAAAAAGAGGTTTAACTAAGCTTTATTTAAAAGCAATAGCGGATATTTTGACAAAGACATCTGACATTTTTGACGTTATGTGTTTTCATAGTAAGACATTGAATGTTCTATTTCGTTTATTATGTATGTGTTGTCAAATACAAGGTAGTGAGTGTAATGTGTTCTTAGTTGATTTTATGTAAGTTTTATGCATTATTTACAAAAATATTAGCATTGCGCAATCCTTCTCTTCGTCAACTATAACCGTGCGTAGGTAATGTCACACTCCTCCGCCTGCGGCAAGTATCTTAAAAACGAATCACAAGTTTTTGCTTCACGTATTAATATATAGATTGTGAATGTTTGTAGGTATTTGTGTTTCCAGAATAGGGCTACGGCATCCCCTGCCTGTCGTAAGAGGCGACTAAAAGGGGCTTCCGGGATTGCAGACGGCTAGAGTGGGAGCTCGAACCGTTCGGTCAGGCAATCCCGGGAAGGACGGCGGTATGGGTGGTCGCATACCGTCGTAAAGACTAGACGGAGCGGTGGGCCCAGCCGCCCATCTGGGCGATGGGGCAGCGCGCTCGGAGGATTCCGGTTGAAGTCGTTTCGAGATCCCGAAGTCCTTCTTTTCAGCGCCGAGGACGGCCACCGGGGGGGTTTTAGTGCGGTAAAAATCCCACATAACCCTGCGTGGCTCCCACGGCGTCGGGTACCTTTTAAAGGTTTCCCCCTCGAAAACAATTTTTTTTTTTAAATAAAAACAATTTTTTTATTTTAAAATAATAAAAAAATTGTTTCAGAGAAATGAATGCTCAAGCGCGATATATGAGCTAGCTTAACACATAGGACAGTCATCTGACGACCCGCGTGGTGGAGCGGTTACCATACCGGTCTGTCGCGCAATGGGTCCCGGGTTCGTTTCCCGGCCAAACAGGTATCTGAATGATGAGTTTAGATTCTGTTCTGGGTCTGGGTGTTTGTGTATTCGTCTTGTGTGTGTCTATGGTACCCACGACACAGGAGAAAATGTGTGTGGAAAATCTATGAGTGTAGAAAAGGTGTTTATTAAAGCGTATTACCATAGTAGTCCTGACCGAAGCGAACAAAGCCGCGTGAAATAACCTTTTTTTTTGTTTTTGAGGGGGAAACTTTCAAAAAGTACCCGACGTCGTGGGAGCGACGCGGGTTATGTGGGATTCTTACCACACTAAAACCCCCCCCCCCCCCCCCCGGTGGCCGACCTCGACGCTGCGAAGAGGACTCCGGGAACTCCGATTGACCGCCGCCGGTGTCCTCGGCGTGTGCCCCATCGGGCTCTTCCCTGGTGGGCGTGAACTGCGTCCTTCCCGGGGTCGCTTGGCCGGACGGTTCGAGCTCCCACTCTTCCCACCCGCAACCCAGAGCGCTATGACATGGGGCTCTTCATGAAAGGTGCAAAAAGAGCTCTCCGGCCTCAAAGCCGGCGATGCATTGGCGACTCCTCTGGTGTTGCAAATGTCCATAGGCGACGGTAACCACTTTCCATCAGGTGGCCCGTCTGCCTTATCGTTAGGTACAAATATATAAAACCCCGGAAGCCTCTTTTAGTCGCCTCTTACGACAGGCAGAGGGTACCGTAGTCCTATTCCGGTCCCGGAACTACAGGGACAGCAATATATAAATATGCATAAAAGTGAATAATACATATAACAACGTGATAAAAATACAAAGATACAAATCAATCATCCATCAAGCACACTGTAAGGAACTGATTAAGAATGCATCTGACATATTGTATGTCATCTACCATCATTGTACCACCGCCCTTGAAGGCTTTGCCATAAACACATATGACTGAAATGAAATGGAATGTCTTTATTTTGTATAGGCCTACGGGGGCACTTTCAAATTGTCAGTTACGTTTTTTTTACACTACCACCGGATCGGAACACGACCTCAACTGAGAAGATCCGGCAAGAAACTCAGCGGGTTTGTCTTTTTTCTTATTTATATCATTTTTTTTTTAAATATTATTACAATCATGTTTTTTTTACATGGTAATGAAAGTTAGCTCCAGTATCTTGCCTTACAGTTCAGTAAAAGAGAGCCCTGACTAAGCCTGTCATGGCTATGTTTTTTTTTCTTATAAGATTGAAGTAGCAAACGAGCATGTAGTCCACCTGATGGTAAGTGGTCATTGCCGTACGGATAGCTATGAGTAATTTCATACAGAACATGGGATTCTATCTGAATTCAATCACAGATGCGTCGCTACTCCCGAGGACTAAGTTGGTCGCCTCTTATAAAAGTGTGTCGGCAACCACACCATTCTATCGGAACGCAAGAAATTTCTTGTTAAGCATATTAGATGCTTAACAAGAAATGCTTATATTATGCTCTTGTGGAATAACAAAGCATCTGAGATTGACTTCAGATAGAATCCTTATTCTGTATGAAGGAGGGGGTGGTTGTTTTTCGCTCACCGTATCAGGATAACCTACTGTGGGCTCTGATAGGGAATGTTAGCACGAGAATAAATTGCAGACTTGATTTTAACACACAGTATATTGCCGAATTAAATTTGTTACAATCACTGAATTAATCAAACTAAATTAAGTAGGCAAGTAATCGTAGCACTAAGAACGCGGGATGATTTTAGAGTCGTCTGCTTCGGCCGACCGTCAACGATAGACTGAGGTGTCGGCCATTAAACTGGTACAACCCTAACTTCATCGAACGCCACTAGATGGCGCTGGCGTTCCGATGTTGCCACAATACCGCCATTTCCGACATATAATTTGTCGATCCGCGTGGCGGTGCGGTTACCATACCGGTCTGACACGGGTCCTGAGTTCGAATCCAGACCGGACTGGTATCTGAATGATAAGCTTAGATTCTTGTTCTGGGTATGGGTGTTTATGTATTCGTCTATTTTTGTGTCCATGACACAGGAGAAAATCCTACTGTGGGGCTGTGAGTGTAGAAAGCGTTTTTTTTTGCTTTCAGAAGTCCATGGGCGGCAGTGACCACTTACCATCAGTCTTGAGGTTACTACGTGCGAGGGCAAAGTTGGAACGCCTCCTACCAGTACAAAGTTACTCTCGCCGCCATATGATGGAAGTGCTCAAGATTTAACCGGAGCTAAGCTAACGAGTTAACTTACAAAGGCACACAAGATATCCCCGCGTGATCGGTCGTGCATCGCCAGTGCCCCACATTAGCGTTCAGTTACGCTAATGTGGGGCACTGGCGATGGTCTAAGCCGAGGTCCGTACCTCATAGGAGGTGCCCTTGGGCCAGCCGCAATCCCCATTTAACCAGAGGCGGAAGGCCAGGACTCCGGCATTAGCTGGATCCGCAACCGTCCCTCCCTCTAGCGAAGGAGGAAGGTGGAGGAACCCGGCAACGGGGACCAAAGCCATCCGTCCCTTCCAGCCCACAGTCTTCTTGTCCCGGCTTGAGCATTAGGCTCGCCATAACAAACCCGGTGAAGCTGTAAAGGCTATTAGGGCCAACAACTACACAATTGCCAAAAAAAAAAGACATTTAGGTGCCGCGGGCGTATCTTATGCGTGGATAGTAATTCTTAAGGAATGCCTACCTTTGTTCAAAGGGCGCGACTTGAAGATAAGATACAGAACTAACAAGAGAACAAAGGTATAACTAGTTTAAGATAACATACTAACGTCCTACTGTTGGTAAGTGGTCACTGCCGTATCTCGTCTCGTCAACCCTTTATTGTCCCAAAGCTGGGCACGGTACTTCTCTCAGAATGAGAGTTTTAGGCCACTCCTTGCTCCTTGGCTCGCGCGCGCGAATTGGTGGAATTCACGCACCTCCGAGAAATTATTTTTTAAAGATCCTGCGTGTGTAGGTTTCCTCACTATGTTTTTCTTCGCCGATACGCAGTGATAAGTAATTTCTAATACGCATATAATTTAAGAAAATCGGTGGTGCCTGGGTTTGAACCTCGGACCTTCCGATCGAGAGGGCAAATTTCAACCATTAGGCTATCACTGCTGTATGGAGGTCTGTAATATACTCCAAATAAGATCAGTCGTACCTAAGCTTCACAGATTCCAAGGTGGTAGAACCAGTGTAGTTCGACCGGGGAGGTACCACCGCCACACCTATTTCTAGCTTGAACCATTTCTTGCGCGAGATGGACTTAAAAAAAAAAAACAAAAACACGCTTTCCACACTCATAGCCCCACAGTAGGATCTTCTCCTGTGTCGTGGGTACGATGGACACACATACATACACGAATACACAAACACCCAGACCCAGAACAGGAATCTAAAATCTAAATTCAGACACCTGTCTGGCCGGGAATCGACCCATTGCGCGTCACACCTGTATGTCAACCGCTGCGCCACGCGGATCGTCACTTTGTAAGCAAACACATCAGAACACTTCTTGTTTTTACATCGGTCATAAAAGCTATCTTCAAAAAAATCCGTAACAAAAGGAAATGATTCATTTCCTTGCGACACACGCGGACTGCCACATTAGATACAGTATCAAAGTACAAATTCTACATATTTGTACGTTTCGCGAACCAATAAGGGCGCAGCTGTAACGATAACACTTCAAGATTGTGGCGAAGACGGTAGTTTGCACGCTCGTTTTTGCCACGGACGTGCAAGTTGTGGAATGAGCTTCCTCCTAAGGTATTCCCGGAGCGCTATGACATGGGGTTCTGCAAGAAAGGTGCGAAAAGAGCTCTCCTTCAAAGCCGGCGATGCATTGGCGACTCCTCTGGTGTTGCGAATTTCCAGGCGACGGTGACTACTTTCCATCAGGTGGCCCGTCTGCCTTATCGTTAGGTTAAAGTATAAAAAAAAGTTAAAAGTGTAAGTTAGTATATTAAAAAAAACCAGTTGCTCCAAGAATCATTCGTTCCTGTAGTACCGGGATCAGAATAGGGCTACGGAATCCCATGCCTGTCGTAAGAGGCGACTAAAAGGGGCTTCCGGGGTTGCGGGCGGCTAGAGTGGGAGCTCGAACCGTTCGGTCAGACGATCCCGGGAAGGACGGCGGTATGTGTGGTCGCATATTGTCGTAAAGTCTAGACGGAGCGGCGGGCCCAGCCGCCCATCTGGGAGGAGCCCGCTGGGGCAACGCGCTCAGAGAATTCCAGTTGCGGTCGTTTCGAGATCCCGGAGTCCTCCTTTTCAGCGCCGAGGACGGCCATCGGGGGGGTTTTAGTGCGGTAAAAATCCCACATAACCCTGCGTCGCTCCCACGGCGTCGGGTACCTTTTGAAGGTTTTCCCCTCGAGAATAAAAACAACATAAATAAAAAGCTCCAAGAATCAATCAAAGTATATAACTCTTTACCAAACTCCTTATGGAGGCAAACTAAAAATGTTCCGGAGAGCGTCAGAAGGGGTTTAATGTTTTTCACCCGTATGTATGTATGTTTCTATGTATGTCCTATTCTTTGGCACGCGCTTTAGCTCAAACGGCTTGACCGATTGTAACTTATGATTAGACATCGGATTATATGCATTTGCATATTTTGGTACTTTTTCATTAGTGGCCGTTCAAATATAATGTAAGCAGATTTATTACAATTATTTACCCCATCCCCCTTGTCGGCTAAAGTAAGCAAAGCTCTAACCCCTCCAAGCTTACGTAAACGCTTTTCAATTAAAAATGTATTTTTGTATAGTATTGTAAAAAAAATTTTAAACAAAAAATACAACCGACTTCCATGCCACATAAAAGTAAAAAATAATTTTAATACATGTTGGTTTAGAGCAAACACAGTTCTTAGTACATAGTCCCGAAGTCGGCGCTTACCATATTTTGCTGGATCATGACGAAACTACATGTATCTTATATGAGCGCCGACTTCGGGACTATGTACTAAGAACTGTGTTTGCTCTAAACCAACATGTATTAAAATTATTTTTTACTTTTATGTGGCATGGAAGTCGGTTGTATTTTTTGTTTAAAATTTTTTTTTTCACGCTTTTTAGTCACGATAAAATCAGTTATGGCTGTTGCTAGTCGTCCGCTAACCGGATGAATAAAATTAATTATTCGTCCCATTTTCGGATGAATAAAATTATGTGCTGACGTCATCATATAAAAATAGACTTCTTTGACACAACCGGTCGGGGGCGCTACCGCGCCCCCTCCCTTAGATTCTGAATTGAAAAAATCTGTTCGAACCTAACCTAACCGAATAAAACAACTTTTTCTGAGTAAACATTTATTTAAAGAATAGACCTATAAATATCAATATTTAAAGTAGAAAAAGTAATATAAACCTTATAACTAAGAGTATAATTCAACTGATACTGATAAAAATAACCCATCCAATTTAAAAAGGTTGGTAGTACTCTTGCATCTTTCAGGTAATTGTATTCAAAGTGGAATTTTTGATCATAATTATATCCTCTCCGAAACTCATTGTTGGTATTGTGAACAACAACATTATGTATACGTAAGCACAATATGGCCGATGCCTACGGTTTAAACTTGAAGGACCCCAGCATTATCAGGGTTGAGGAGTTGAAGGTCAAAATTATCATGTCATATCTTTGCTTAGTAATCTCATTACATATACGTAAGCACCATATGGCCGATGCTTATGGTTTAAACTTGCAGTACCCTGCATCATCAGGGTTGAGGAGTTGAAGGTCAATTTTCTTATCATACGTCTTTGCTTTGTAAATATATTACATATCCATAAGTATCAAATGGCCAACGCCTATGCTTTAAGCCTGAAGTACCCCTGCATCATCAGGGCCGAAGAGTTGAAGGTCAAAATTATCATGTCATATCTTTTCTATGTAATCTCATCGCATGCACGTAAGCAACAGATCCCCAACTTCTATGGCTTGGGCTTACAGTACCCTGCATCATCAGGGTTGAGGAGTTGAAGGTCAACTTTTTTATCATACGTCTTCGCTTTGTAAATATATTACATACCCATAAGCATCAAATGGCCAACGCCTATAGTTTAAGCCTGAAGTACCCCTGCATCATCAGAGTTGAGGAGTTGAAGGTCAAATTTTTCATCTTATATTTTTGCTTAGTAATCTTATCAGATATACGTAGCGATCATGTAGCTAACGCCTATAGTTTAAGCTTGAAGCACCCCAGCATCATCAGGATTGAGGAGTTGAAGGTCCAATTTTCCACCGTATACAACCATTTTTCTAATGTTTTACCTTACATTTTTTTAAATATCATTTTGAATGCGTAAGATTGAAATAGCTAAGTTTTATGGCTTAGGCATTCAATACCCCTGCATCATCAGGATTGAGGAGTTGAAGGTCCAATTTTTCGTCGTATACCTTTGCTTAGCAATGTTATTACAAATCCGTGAGCAACAAATGTCTAACGTTTATGGTTTAAGCCTGCAGTACCCCTGCATCATCAGGGTTGAGGAGTTGAAGGTCAAATTTGTCATCGTACATCTTTGCCTTGCTATCTTATTATATATCCGTAAGCACCAAATGGCCATCACCTACGGCTTGGGCTTACAGCACCCTGCATCATCAGGGTTGAGGAGTTGAAGGTCATTTTTTTTATAATATGTCTTTGCTTAGTATTGTTATAACATACCCATAAGCACCAAATGGTCAACCCCAATGGTTTAGGCTTGAGGCACCCCTGCATCATCAGGATTGAGGAGTTGAAGGTCAAATTTTCATCACATGTCTCTGCTTAGCAGTCTTGTTACATATATGTAAGCACCAAATAGCTAATGTTATAATTTAGGATAGCTGTAACCCTTGCATCATCAGGATCGAAGAGTTGAAGGTCAAATTTTTCGTCAACCTATATAAGCATAGATATATAATACATATTCCAAGTTTCATAAGAATCGATTCGGCAGAAGCCGAGTTATCTCAAATTATCTAAAAAACTTGAGGAGTGGTGGTGGTTTCCACCCCATAACTCAAAGAGTTAAGCATCACAGCATACCCATGTCCAAGAGAAAAAGTTGCGTGACGAAATTTCCTATCAAATGAAAGAAAGAAAATGGAAATCGGTTTATAAACACCCAAGTTATTCAAGATTTTAAGAAACCGACATTTTCCAATTTTCCGGGAAAACCGCCGGAAGGTTTTCATTTTCCTCAATATGGGACTGCCTGTGAAACTAGTCGCATACAATGTCGTATGAATCGTGTCGGTAGGTCGACGATTTCTAGCCATTTCGCCCGAACATACATAAAAAAAAAAAAAAAAAAAAAAAAAAAAAAAAAATATACGTGACGAATAGATAACCTCTTTCCTTTGGGAAGTCGGTTAAAAAGTAAATAACTAGCGATGACGTAATCATCATCTAGACCCCCCTACCCATGGGGGGTATAGATCCAAAATAAGGTAAACAACCCCCCCCCCCCCCAAGCTTACGTAAATGTTTTTCAATTAAAAATGTATTTTTTGTATAGTATTGTAGAACGTAAATAACTAGCGATGACGTAATCATCATCTAGATCCCCCTACCCCCATGTCATCCAAAATATGCAAAACAAAGACCTCCCAACCCCAATAGTGCTTACGTAATACTTGAACGGCCCTTAGTACTGCGCATAATAGTTCGCAGTGTCTTCTTCAGTTCAAGCTGGTGGACCAAAAAAAGGTCATCAAACGCATACTGATTTAAGTTTGACGAACAAAAAACGGTCATCAAATCTATATCGATTTCAATTTCACAACCAAAAATGGTATTTTGATAATGCATATTTTGAGTATATTTACCATTTGAACCCGCGGCTTTGCCCGCGTTAAAGAAAACGATGTATCGATTGTCCCGTGGGAATAAGATATTTTCCCACAGAAAAAGTAGACTATATGTTAATCCAGAGTATCAGCTCACTCCTTACTGTTAATCACTCCAGCTGTTAAAACGTAAAGAAGTAATAAACATACACACTCACAAAATTTCGCTTTATAATATTATATAGTGTATTCCATTCACTCATTAATTAAATGAAATGAAATGTCTTTATTTTGTATAGGCCTACGGGGGCACTTACAAATTGTCAGTTACATTTTTTTCTTACACTACCACCGGATCGGAACACGACCTCAACCGAGAAGATCCGGCAAGAAACTCAGTGGGTTTGTCTTTTTTCTTATCTATATCCATTTTTTTATTTTTTTTTATATAATTACAATATTTTTTTTACATGGAATTGAAAGTTAGCTCCAAAATCCATTATATGAATTGATCGGTTAAACTATAGGCCTTATTCAAAAAAGATTACTCACTTTAAATGTATAAGTACATATATTTAATCTAGTCCTAATATATTCTAGTATCGACGTAATTAGTAGTATGTAGGACGTGTATTTGTGTCTAGATTTTAACTATAAGTTACCACGAATGCAGGTCGTTCGAACTAGTGATGGACGAATAATCTTATTCGTAACTATTCGCCTGTTTTGACATACTAATCACAACGGTCCAAATTCGACCGTAATTTAAATGAAAAAACTAAACTTCATATTATCCAAAGTAGCACGAATATTTCTCAAATTCAAATAAATTGTAATAATTTTCAAGTTATTTTAAACGCACCCGTTAAACGTAAAAAGTTTATCAACTAAGCTGCATTTAAAAGCAATAGCGGGTATTTTGACAAAGACATTTTGACGTTATGTGTTTTCATAGTAAGACATTGAATTTTCTATTCCATTTATTATGTATCGTCGAGCAGCTCGTCTCGATCCGTGCGAACTTCTTACTGTCGTACCATATACATACACGTTAAGCGAACGCTCGGCCGCGCGACATGGTAGGCGGAGTGGGTGTTAGGTTTTTTCGTTACGGAATTTCTTGATTCGGTCGCCGCGCTCAAAGCCCGCGATAAAAGCTATGCAATAGCAATAAAAATGGAATATTCGCATTCGCATTCGTGAATATTCAAATGATAACATTTGTACCATCATTAGTTAAAACACGTTCAAAACCTGTTATCCATGTAAATGACACACCATAATATATCACACGGTGGGAATGACAAGTAATATTGTTAAGTTAAAACAAACTTGAAGTTGGTAGGTTGTAGTTCGAGATATACCACCGCCACACCTATTTCTAGCGTGAAGCAGTTGCGTGAGATGGAAGGGTGTGGTTGCCGGCACACTTTTATATGAGGCGACCATCATAGTCCACGGGAGTAGCAACGCATCTGTGATGGACTTCAGATAAAACACATGCTCTATTTGAAGCTGCTCACCAATATCCATGGGCGGCAGTGACCACTTACCATCAGGTGGACTGCATGCTCGTTTGCTACTTCAGTCAGATAAAAAAATCAGATAAAAGAAAAAGAGGTCTACATGCTCGTTCAGTACATCTACTTACATTACAAACAAATCAACCAATAAATAATATTTATTTTCTACTTTTTAGTTTGGATTATTTATAATAGCTTGTTTTTTTTAATTTTGTAATTATTATTTATAATAGCTTATTATTAGCTTAGCTATTACAGAAAAATTATAGAAAATTTTAATTAATTTTCTTACCTTATCGACTATGGATGAAAAATATATAAATTAACATACATCATATTTTGCAAATTAAAAAATGGAATAATTTTATCAAATTAGTGTATTTTTATCGGTCCTCAATAAATCTACAAAGTTTGAACGAAATCTGGCCGTTTAAAGTGGGTCAAAATCGGGCCCAAAGAAGTCGGTTA
The DNA here is from genome assembly GCA_949699795.1 of Spicauda simplicius. Lineage (NCBI taxonomy): Eukaryota > Metazoa > Arthropoda > Insecta > Lepidoptera > Hesperiidae > Spicauda > Spicauda simplicius. Next base: position 5,678,957 of record OX453086.1, on the reverse strand, counting down.
CAAACATACATAATAATAACTAATAAAATAATTAGCAACTCATCAGATCGATACACTTAGCACTACACGGTCACATTTCGCCAGATATGGTCTAACCCTGAAGGTAAGAGATTTCCCCAGCGGGCCAATAAAGGGAATGCTAAGGGTCCGACCAGGAGCCGAATAATTCGAAACGCGTGACTCGCGTACTCCGCTATTGACCTCTATAGAGGTCCGCAAATCTCGTTGGTCAGGGGCGTCCACTGCGCGGCTGCATTTGGTTTTCTGTCGGGTTGACACCCGAAAGATATTAATAAAATATAATAATTAAATGAACAATAAAAAGAAAATGTATGTGTGTGTACACGCGTTAGGAGTTATACTTCCTTGGCGTAACAAGATAAAAATCTTTTAAAAAAATATATCTATCGCTTTTTTCGACGTTTGTAGAAAAAACAACGATAACAATATTAAAAACTGTTTTTTTTATTATCAGCTACGACTCCACAGACAGATCATTCGTGCCTTTTTTTTAAAAAAAAAACATGCGCGCGTACAAAGTACACATGTCAGAAGTGAAACTTCTTTGGCGAACTAATTTATAAATCTTGTTTATATTTATACAAATCTAAAACTTTAAATTTCCAAGATTAAGAGGAAGGGAAAAAGGCGTGATACGACGTTCGCTCTGTCTCATTTTTTCTCTCAATCTTTCTCACTCGCTTGCTCCCTACTCTCACTCCACGGCTAGTTGCTCATGCTACGTTCGCCCTGTCTTACTCTCTCTCAATCGGTCTCGATCACTCTCTCTTTTCCGACACTTCCGTTGCATACAAGCGTGACGTTTCATCTGTAAAAAATTTACCCTCATGCGCCTAAAGAAGTTTCACTTCAAAAAAACTGAAATGTTGACTATAGCTAACTTCAGAGTGTCGGTTTTTCGTGACGGTGTGCGCGCACATCGTAAAAATACTTATAACTCATCGTAAAAATACTTATATTTCTACTTATAATTTTTCCCTAACACACCAAATGAGGTAATTGTTTTAGTTGATTATATGTAATGCATTATTTGAAAAAATATTAGAATTGCGTAATCCTTCTCTACATCAACTATAAACGTGCGTAATTTTAAAACAACTTATCAAAACTTATTAACGGATCAAAAGTTTTTGCTTCACGTATTAATAATATATATAACAATATGAGTATCAAATAAAAGCTATTATAAAAATATATTTACTACAACACTTTTATGTAACTACTTTGACTTGTTTTTGTTTCGGCAGTCTTTTAATTTCAAAATAATTTTGCACACAATAATACAATACAAAATATCTTTATTGTACACCATAAAAATAAAGACACATATTGAAAGGTACAAGAGGCGGTCTTATCACTTAGATAGCGATCTCTTCCAGACAACCTTAATGTGGCTGAAGGAAATATTCATCTCCAAGAGAAGGTAGGGTGTACAAAATAATAACATAACAATTTTGGTATATCAGCAGCTAATAATATACAAAAAAAGCAAATAATAATCTATTTAATTTAACAAAATAACTTTCAGTTGACAACCCTAGCGTGTCCTCAGTAATCGCTTACAAATATATATTAATATCAAACTCGTTCAATGCAATGTTTACTACTTCAGTCTGACTGCGGTAGTGAGAAATATTTATAACTTTTACTACCTTGTGAACATCTGTGGGTAATCGACCTTAAATAATCTGTGGTTACGTGAGTTACGTTACGGCTCATGGGCGTGTAAAAGGGGAAAAAGGGAAGGGAGAGGCCCGGACCTCTCCGTAGCACAATCGGGAGAAGTAGGTAAAACAACTAGCTATCATGGGTCCGTCCCTGTAGCCTCGGAGTCAGAATAGGGCTACGGTATCCCCTGCCTGTCGTAAGAGGCGACTAAAAGGGGCTTCCGGGGTTGCAGACGGCTAGAGTGGGAGCTCGAACCGTTCGGTCAGGCAATCCCGGGAAGGACGGCGGTATGTGTGGTCGCATACCGTCGTAAAGACTAGACGGAGCGATGGGCCCAGCCGCCCATCTGGGAGGAGCCCGATGGGGCAGCGCGCTCGGAGGATTCCGGTTGAAGTCGTTTCGAGATCCCGGAGTCCTCCTTTTCAGCGCCGACGACGGCCACCGGAGGGGTTTTAGTGGGGTAAAAATCCCACATAACCCTGCGTCGCTCCCACGGCGTCGGGTACCTTTGGAAGGTTTCCCCCTCGAAAACAAAAAAAAAATGCTATCATGGGTCATGTATATAGCCTGGTGTCAGCAAGGCCGTCTTTAACCTATAAGTAGCCCTTGACACATTAAGGATTATAACCATAATTTTGGACCTTTTTCTTGGTCATTTCATTGTAACTAATGACGATCCTCCACTGAGCGCTCCTGTAAGCGAATTATTATATTCACTATTGTTAATTGAGTAGGAACTAGGGGGCCCCATAAAGTGTGCCCAGAGGGAAAGAGGGGTCTGGGTGTCAGACAGACAAACAGCGAAGTCTCAGTACACTTTGGCTACGGAACCCTAAATAGACCTTGAGTTATCATCTGTATTACCCGAGGCCATGGACGTGTAAAAGGGAAACATGGGGAGGGAGAGGTCCGGACCTCTCCCCTAGCATAATCGTGAAAAGTAAAAAGACCTTGAGTAATCCATGTGTTATCGGAGATCAGCTAATGAGCTTGTTAAAGAGGAACGTGAGGAATGGGGAGATTATCCACACCTGACCTCAACATGCACCAAAAAAGTAAAAATCTTCATTGGGATTTGAACTTTGGACCTCCCGGTCCTAAGCAAGTTTCAACCTCAAGCAATCATCGTGGTAAACGCGAAAACGGGCGAAGCTGCGAAATCAAGTCACTACGCATAAAACACAGTGTTATACACACAGATTCAAGATGTCTGTCTTACTCTCTCTCAATCGGTCTCGATCACTCTCTCTCTCTTTTCCGACACTTCCGTTGCATACCGGCGTGACGTTTCATCTGTAAAAATTTTACCCTCATGCGCCTAAAGAAGTTTCACTTCAAAAGTTTGAGAACCACTGCATTAGGCTATTACTGCTCAATGTTAAACAACACACATTATTATAAAACAAAATACTCGACTGCAGATTATTTAAGATCACAGCAGCTCAGCGAGCCGGAATCGACATCCGGATTCCAGTTTCCCGTAAAGCCACCGCATTCAACCTTCACAACCGCATAGCTTTCGATACAGCCTGATTTATTAACGTTTGTTGTTACACGATTTGTTTATAAATGTAAAGGAATTGACGACCCGTGTGGCGCAGCGGTTACCATAGTGGTGTGACACGCAGTGGGTCCCGGGTTCGATTCCCGGCCAGACAGGTATCTGAATGATGAGTTTAGATTCTTGTTCTGGGTCTGGGTGTTTGTACATTCGTCTTTGTGTGTGTCCATAGCACCCACGACACAGGAGAAAATCCTACTGTGGGGCTATGAGTGAAGAAAGCGTTTTAAGTTTTTTTTAAGTTTTAATTTGTAAATGTGGTCACATTTACAAATTATAACTTAAAAAAAACGTTCGATCGGAGAGGTACCACCGCCACATTTATTTCTAGCGTGAAGCAATTTTAATGTTTCAGTGGAAGGTGGTTACCGGTACACTTTTGTATGAGGCGACCATCTTAGTCCTCGAGATTAGCGTCTGTGATTGACTTCAGATAGAACCCTTGTTAACCGACTGCGTCAAGAGGGTAATGCCGGTGTTGCTTGATCGTATATATGTATGTCCATTGATTTGACACGCGCTATATATAGGCCATAGTCGACCGCGCTGGCCTTGCTGGACTTAAAACACCTCCGCGAACTTTTTGAAGTGAAACTTCTTTATCGGGGTTGGAAAAAAAAATTAGTGTAACATTTTTTCGTTACGCGCCATCTTTTTCCGTTACGCGCCATCTTTTTCTTATCCCTACCACGCGTGATATTAGATAGATTATTATAGATTAGATTATTAGATAAAGTTTAATAAAAGCCTTTTATTAAACTTTATCTAATTTAACTTTATTTAACCGATTTCTGTAAAGTTGCATATAGTAAATTATTTTTTGAAAAATAACGTCATAAAGAAGTTTCACTTCTTACGAGTGTACGCTAGTACACGCACACATTTTTTTTTATAGAACTCTCGGGTGTGTAGGTTTCCTTACGATGTTTTCCTTCGCCGAAAAGCAGTGATAATTAATTTCTAATTTGCACATAATTTTAGAAAAATCTGCGGTGCGCGCCTGGGTTTGAACCTCGGACCTTCCGATCGAGAGACCGCCTATAGACATTTGTAATCAACTACATACAGAACTTGGGTTACATCTAAAGTCACACACAGATGCGTTGCTACTCCCGAGCACTATCATGGTCGCCTCAGTGAAAGAGTGCCGGCAACCACACCCTTCCATCTCGCGCAAGATCTGCTTCACGTCAGAAATAGGCGTGGCGGTAGTACTTCCCCGGTCGAACTACACTACCACCTTGAAAATTGTTTACACAATAATTTCTAGTTTTAAGGCTTTCCAACAAGAAGAATTTGCGTAATTCTTGCGTTAATGTTACAAATAGTGAAACAAGTCACGTAGAAAAATATGTGAGTGAATTAATGCCTCGTTTTATCATTTATCACACAATTAATTGTTGCGTTTCGATTTTGTTATGATAAGAATAAGAAACTACTGTTAGAACAAAAATACTAAATAAATTTATACTTTTTGCGGTTGGGTTTATTGTTTTCTATTTAATAATTTATTTAAAATAACCCCTTAGGAGATTGTAAGGTTTTAATATGTACTAGTCACGCGTCGCGACGGTTTAAATTCGACAGCGATTTCAATTAAAAAATTAACTTCATATTGTCCAAAGCAGCAATATTTCTCAAATTCTCTCAAATAAGTTGTAATAATTTTCAAGTTATTTTGAAAGCACCCGTTAAAGGTAAAAACAGGTTTAATTAGTTAAGCTGCATTTAAAAGCAATAGCGAGTATTTTGATAAAGACATCTGACATTTTGACGTTATGTGTTTTCATAGTAAGACATTGAATGTTCTATTTCGTTTATTATGTATGTGTTTGGGTCACATACAAGGTAGTGTGTATAATGTGTTTTTCGTTGATTTTATGTATGTTGTATACATTATTTGAAACAAATATTAGCATTGCCTAATCCTTCTCTACAACAACTATAACCGTGCGTAATTTCACACTCTGTCTGCGGCAAGTATCTTAAAAACGAATCACAAATTTTTGTTTCACGTATTAATATATAGATTTCCATACATTTTATATAGACTCGCCGCACACGGTGAACTTCTAGCTTCTAGTGGCGTTTGTGGTCGCCGCGAGTAGCCCGTGTGCGACAACACTAAGGCCTGTTGTACATGGCACGTTTTGAGCCGTACGGCGTCTTTACCTTACCGTGAAAAAAACGTGCTGGCATGTACATGGCTCAGCAAAGATCAGTGCACGGCAGTGATCCATACAACACTGACAACCGTGCCTACACACGGCGAATTAACCGTAGATTTTTACGCCGAAAAAACGTGTGTCTACAAGACGCCTAAGACGCGAAGTGTATAATCAAGTGATAAATTAGTATGGGTGTTAAACGAGTGAATATGCGAGTTTCAGGTCAAACGGTGCTTATGTAATTACTAATTACACTGTTTGTTTGACTGTCACCAGTCATATACCTCGGCGTTGCTTTAGTCGTATTCGTATATACGAGTGTCTTGAGGTAGGCGATAGAGTTGGGCTGTAGTGCAGCAAACAATACGCCTAACAAAGCAATCGCAAAACGCAAAAGGAAACTCTATCGAAAGTTATTAATATTTAAGTTAGGTATACTAGTCGCCCATCTCAACGGTCGATATTCGACCGTAATTCAACTGAAGGACAAAAATGTGGATTAAAATATTAGAACGCTGCACTCTTCTCTAAATAAACTACTAACTCTTACCCGCGGTTTCGTCCGCACGGTCAAAGGGAATTAACATTAGCATTTGATAGCGTGATTCAGAACTTGCAAATGAATTTTACTAACGCCATCTATTAACAACGTCTGTAACTACGAAATATGTATCAACTAACAAAATATCGATATTCTCATGGAAATGAGAGAGCGCGGTAAAAAGTAGCCCACGTCACTCTCCGCCCTCCTAACTATCTCCCAACATATAAACCATATTATAATAGCTATGTGGCGGCTTGAAAGAGGAACAAACAAACAAATATTAATGATAATCGTGTCAAATCTTTTTCTTAAAAAAAAAGTTCTCAAAATGTTTGCTTCACATATTAAAGTATAGATTATATTCTTTTTAGAAGTCTAATAACTTAGCACAAGCGGGTGAGTAATTCTCAAACAAGAGGACCTTAATAGACTAACTTTGGTGTACATACCCCTCCCCCCCTCCTTCCATTTAAAGTAGATTGAAATAAAAAAAGATTAGCCAAAGCCAAAGGGTGGTTAAGTTACAATTTACCATAAGCAACAACACCATACAAAACAAGAGACAACCAAGTACATTTCTATATATGTACACTTAAGTTTAATTACATAATTGGTAACGACAGACGTATGTGCACACCAACGTTTAGAAATAATTGTAGATGGTGTGATAACACGTGATTGTGATAACGATGAGAATGAACGAACTCAAAATCTGTAGATTTTTTTTATCTCACAAACACGCTTTCTACACTCATAACCCCACAGTAGGATTTTCTCCTGTGTCGTGGGTACCATAGATTCACACAAGACGAATACACAAATACCCAGACCCAGAACACGAATCTAAACTCATCATTCAGATACCTGTCTGTCTGGGAATCGAACCCGTGACCCATTGCGCGTCAGACCGGTGTGGTAACCGCTCCGCTACGCGGGTCGTCAAGTTATGTTGTCGTCAATTAAGTTGAACGAAGGCTATCCAAACATTATTCAAAGTATTATTATTATGTAACGGGTTACACGATATGTCCCTGTATCTCCTACCTGACGTACAGGCGACTAAAAGGGGCTTCTGGGGACGCGGGGGCTAGAGTGGGAGTTCAAACAGTCAAACGACCCCATGGAGGACAACGGCATGTGTGGCCACATGCTGTCGTACACACCAGGAGGCGTAATGAGTACAATGCTTACTGGGAAGAACCCGAAGGGAGCATCAGGCGACCCCGCGAAGAACGGTGGTATATGTGGTCGCATACCGTCGTAAAGACCACATGGAGCGGTAGGTCCAGCCGCTCACCTGGGAGGAGTCCGATGTGGCAACGCGTTCTTAAGATACTGGTTGCGTTCGCTGAAGACGGTCACCATTAGTGCAGTAAAAATCCCACATAACCTTGCGTCACTCCCACGGCGTCGGCGTTGAAGGGTTCTCTCCGGATACCGTAGCTCTATTCGGATCCCGGAACTACAGGGACAGCCCATCTGCCTTTTTTTTCGAAATCTTCAAAAGGTACCCGACGTCGTGGGAGCGACGCGAGTTCGCGAGCGACGCGACGTACCGCACTAACACCCCCCTCCCCCTCAGCGGCCTTCCTCAACACTGCGTGGAGGACTTCGGATCTCCAATGGAACACAGCCGGAGTCCTCCGACCGCGATGCCCCTTTCGGACTCTACCCTGGTGGGCGTGAAACGCTCACCGCACCTTTACGGCGGCATACGACCACTCATGCCGCCATCCATCCCAGGGTTGCTTGGCCGGACGGTTCACGCTCCCACTCGTCCAGTCTGCAACCCCAGAAGCTCCTTTTAGTCGCCTATTACGACAGGCAGAGGATGCCGTAGCCCCTATTTTGATCCCGGAACTACAGGGACAGCCCGTCTGCCTTATCGTCAGGTTTAAGTATAAAAAAAACATGCGTGCGTACAAAGTACACATGTCAGAAGTGAAACTTCTTTGGCGAACTAATTTATAAATCTTGTTTATATTTATACAAATCTAAAACTTTAAATTTCCAAGATTAAGAGGAAGGGAAAAAGGCGTGATACGACGTTCGCTCTGTCTCACTTTTTCTCTCAATCTTTCTCACTCGCTTGCTCCCTACTCTCACTCCACGGCTAGTTGCTCATGCTACGTTCGCCCTGTCTTACTCTCTCTCAATCGGTCTCGATCACTCTCTCTCTTTTCCGACACTTCCGTTGCATACCGGCGTGACGTTTCATCTGTAATAATTTTACCCTCATGCGCCTAAAGAAGTTTCACTTCAAAAAGCGTGTCAGTTGATTTACCGTATGTCCAATGACTACACCATCACTATTCATGTACTAATCATGAATTATTAAAATATTCAAACAAACAACTAATAAACCTGTATTGAAACAAAAACACCGTTATTGTTAATTGATAATAAAATAAAATATTTATTTATAAACACGTAGTCGCAAACATTTTAATGTGTAATCAAAAATGCTAATAAAAATATATCCAGGCAGACATGTCAGTAGCTAAATTTAGACATATCTCTGGGCAAAATAAAAACGCTTTAAAAAAAACGCTTTCTACACTCATAGCCCCACAGTAGGATTTTCTCCTGTGTCGTGGGTGCCATGGACACACAAAGACGAATACACAAACACCCAGACCCAGAACAAGAATCTAAACTCATCATTCAGATACCTGTCTGGCCGGGAATCGAACCCGGGACTCACTGCGTGTCAGACCGGTACGGTAACCGTTGCGCCACGCGGGTCATCAAAATGATGATCGTTGGGGGATATTTCTCGGATGAAAGATTAAACCTAGGTAGACATAAAGATTAATTAATTACAGAAGACATTTAGGGTGGTAGGAGGGTCCAGTCGAATCTCATGCAATTTTACATAGGGGGAGGAGGGAGTCTTGGCTTTATATGATGCAATTAATCTATACTAATATTATAAAGCTAAAGAGTTTGTTTGTTTGAACGCGCTAATCTCAGGAACTACTGGTTCGAATTGAAAAAAACTTTTTATGTTGAATAGACCATTTATCGAGGAAGGCTTTAGGCTATATAACATCACGCTGCAACAAAATGGCGTGAACAAAGTCGCGGGTAACAGCTATAATTCATAAAGCGTTTGCAAAAATAAATGACGCCCAAAATAACTATTCCATGCGGACGGTTCGCGGGCACAGCTAGTTATCTATAAGAAACCGTGTAAAATTCGCGAGAAAACTGATCTTAAAAAGTGCGAGTAGGACTCACGCGCAAAAGGTTCCGCACCATTTTCTTTATAAAAATGAATGTTTGTCTGTACGTCCTCTATAGAATCTAAACTATTCATTTGATCATGTGATGATCCTTAGCAAAGTTGTTATTCATGAGCTCGCAAAGGTTTTTGGTGTATGTTTTTTTTTTGCAGGGTACAGCTAGTTATCAGAAAATCTTTTTAACCTTTCTTGTATAGAAGAAATATATAGAAGAATCCCCTAAGAAGAAAATAAGAAAGAATCCCCTTTAAATATTTATTTTTTTAACTTTTAGAAACGGAACCCTAATAAAGTAAGACATATTTCTCTCTAAAGGCCATGGCTAACTTTTGTATGATACTCGGCTTAGATTCTCACACAAAATCTATGTTTTAATTAAAACAAACTGAATATTAATAACACTTAACCCATGACCTAAGAAAAACCTGTTTGCATACATGAATAAGGCTTTTATATCAGTTTATATCGAATCGAATTATACCAGGTGGTAGAACCAGTGTAGTTCGTCTGGGTCGGATACCACCGCCACACCTATTTCGCGTGAAGAAGTTCGTCATGTGCAAGGGTATGGTTGCCGGCACACTCATATGAGGCGACCATCATAGTCCTCGGGAGTAGCAACGCATCTGTGATTGTTTAAAGATATAATGTTCTGTATAAAATTGCTGCGTTGGAAGATTTGTTCAAGCTGATGGAGTGGAAAGGTCTTGGCATTAACATCAATGGCGAACACATCACGCACCTTCGATTTGCCGATGATATAGTCATCTTGGCAGATTCGCTGACGGACCTCAGCACAATGCTAGGCGACCTCAACAGTGCCTCACAACGGGTGGGTCTTAAGATGAACATGGACAAGACGAAAATCATGTCTAATGTCCATGTCACACCCGTACCGGTAGTTGTTGACGGCACTCCTCTCGAAGTTGTCGACGAGTACATTTACCGGGGACAAACGATCCGGATGGGTAAGTCCAACTTTGAGAGGGAGGTCACTCGAAGAATCCAACTCGGCTGGGCTGCGTTCGGGAAATTTCGTAGTATCTTCTCGTCCACAATTCCTCAGTGCCTGAAGTCGAAATTATTCGAGCAATGTGTGTTGCCAGTGATGACCTACGGCGCCGAAACGTGGCCCTTCACTGTAGGCCTCATTCGGAGACTCAGGGTCGCTCAGCGTGCTATGGAGAGGGTTATGCTTGGAATTTCGCTACGAGACATGATTCGCAACGATGAAATCCGTAGACGAACGAAGCTTACCGACATAGCTCTCAAAATTAGTAGGCTGAAGTGGCAATGGGCCGGCCACATCGCTCGCAGGACCGATAACCGATGGGGAAGGAAGGTCCTCGAGTGGCGACCACGTTTAGGCAAAAGGAGTACAGGTCGCCCCCCTACCCGATGGACCGATGACCTGGAGAAGACAGCGGGAAACCGTTGGATTCAGAGGGCACAGGACCGGTTGGAGTGGCGCCATTTAGGGGAGGCCTATGTTCAGCAGTGGACATCAAAAGGCTGATGGATGGATGGATGGATAAAATTGCTTACAGTTGTCCATACGGCAGTGACCACTTACCATCAGGTGGACTGCATGCTCGTTTGCTATTTCAATCTTATACACAAAACTGGCCAAATGCAAGTCGAACTCACACACGAATGGTTCCGTACTATTATCTAAAACAGCATTTTTTGTATGAGAGCCCACCCTAAAAGATTTATTGTATTCTGTTTTTAGGATTTGTTGTTATAGCGACAAAAGAAAAATCTCTTATAATTTCAACTATGTAGCTATCACGGTTCAAAAATACGGAACCTTATTTATTAAGACTCTGCTGTTTATCTCTCCGTCTGTCTGTCACCAAGCGGAATTCCATAAACCACGATACCTTTTTTTTTTTTTTGTTGTTTTCGAGGGGGAACGTTTCAAAAAGTACCCGACGTCGTGGGAAATACCTAGACAGGCAAAATTTTCATAGATAATGTATTTTTCTTGATCATACAATAACAAATACTAAAAACAGAATCAAATAAACATTAATGTATGGAAGACCGCAAACGTGATTTCTTATTTAAAGTTGATACGGAACCCATTGTGCGCGGGTCACGACTCGCAGTTAACCGGCTTTTTCACTTTGGGTAAGTAACCCTAAAATGAATCTCGTCAACCCATTATTGTCTCACTGCTGGGCACGGGTCTTCTCTCAGAATGAGAGTTTTTAGGCCATAGTGCACCGCGCTAGCCAAGTGCGATTTAGTGGACTTCGCACACCTCCGAGAACTTTTTTTTTAAAGAACTCTCGGATGTGTAGGTTTCCTCACGATGTTTTCCTTCACCGAAAAACAGTGATCTAGTGAGTTTCTAATACGCACGTAATTTTTTTTAGAAAAATCAGTGGTGCGTGCCTGGGTTTGAACCCCCACCTCCCGATCGAGAGGCCAAGTTTCAACCACTAGGCTATCACTGCTCTGCTGCTAAAATGAATAATTAAAACAAACTATACAGTATTAAATAACACTTAACCCATGACCCAGGCGAAACCCGTCCGCAAAATAAGGCTGTTAACTGAACTGTTACAAGTTCGTATGGGATCTATCAAACCGAAACATTTATGCAACACGTTTGGACCGCGTTATGCTGTATGGTGCCATTACCTATCGATATTTATACCCGAATGCGTGAAGCGGTACTCATTTTCCCCGATTGCATCAGAAAGAGTGTAATTTTTTGCGAACTTATGTGATGTCGTGTCGTCAACCCATTATTGTCCCACTGCTGGGCACGGGTCTTCTCTCAGAATGAGAGAGTTTTAGGCCATAGTCCACCACGCTGGCCAAGTTCGAATTGGTGCACTTCACACACCTCCGAGAACTTTTATTTTAAAGAACTTTTGGGTGTGTAGGTTTCCTCACGATGTTTTCCTTCACAGAAAATGAGTGATAATTAATTTCTAATACGCACATAAATCAGTGGATGGGTTGGGTTTGAATCTCGGACCTCCCGATTGAGAGGGCAAGTTTCAACCATTAGGCTATCACTGCTCTCAATGGAACCATTGCGTATCGGTATTTACAGCAGATTGCATCAAAAGGGTAACATGCTTTACCCGACCGCATCAGAATGAAGGTAATGTTTTTCGAACTTATGTATGAATAGCCATTTATCTTACCGAGCATTCTGATGTTTACAGTAGCATGCAACCAAACATGCCGTCATCCCTCCCGGGGTCGCTGGACTGGACGGTTCGAGGTCCCACTCTTGCCGCCCGTAACCCAAGCCCCCTGTTAGTCGTCGTAACAACAGGGGATACCGTAGCCTTATCATACCTATACCAACGTTACAAACCTCAAATAAAAACACGCTTTTCTTTCTACACTCATAGCCCCACAAGTAGGATTTTCTCCTGTGTCGTGGACGCCATGGACACACACAAGACGAATACATAAACACCCAGACCCAAAACAGAAATCTGAACTCATCATTCAGGTACCTGTCTGGCCGGGAATCGAACCCGGGACCCATTGCGCGTCAGACCTGTATGGTATACTGCGCCACGCAGGTCGTCAAATAGGTGTGGCATTGGTACTTCCGTTATACCAATAAAACAATCAGACTCCAGATATGTAGTATGTAGTTAACATTGTGTCATACGTTGAATGTACATAAATGCATGTCACAAGCGACATTCCGCTGTGTTCTATGACTAGATTTCGGGGAAACAAACGTTGGAACTACTCGTTAATCTCTGGCGGTATCCTTTGATCGCTTCATATGACATACTATGTGACAGATTAGAAATTTCTAGATTTACAAAGAAAATGATAGTCTAATGGTTGAAATTTGCCCCCACGATCGGGAGGTTCGAGGTTACGAAATGAAATGTCTTTATTTTGCATAGGCCTTCGGGGGCGCTTACAAATTGTCAGTTACATTTATATATATTTTTTACACTTCCACCGGATTGGAACACGACCTCAACTGAGAAGATTCGGCAAGAAACTCAGTGGGTTTGTCTTATTTCTTTGTATATCTTTTTTTTATTTCTTTATTTGCCATCTTGTTTTTACATGAGTAACAAAAGTTAACCTCCTGAGGTTAACCATCTGAGACACAACACTGATTTTCCTAAAATTATGTGCGTTTTCGAATCACGTTAAATATCACTTTACGGTGTAAGAAACCATCGTGAGGAATCCAACACATCAGAGATTTCTTAAAAAAATCTGAACATCTCGGGATGTCCGACAGAAGTGATAAGTTAAAGTAATCTAAGATGAACTATTCAATTTTGATTTTTTATACTAGAGAAATGCCTAGGTATTTACTTAAATTTTATGTACATTAACATGATATAACCAAGATAGAATTCATAGTCAATTGCAGATGTGTTTCTACTTCAGAGGACTAAGATGGTTGCCTCATATAGAAGTGACCTGGCAACCACACCCTTCCAACAAAACGCAGAAATTGTTTCACGCTAGAAATATCTATGAGGAAGGCAGGTGTGGTCTTACCACGTAATTTAAATACTTGACAAGTGATTAGTCCATACTGTTCTTTACTTAACATTACTAAAAGTGATTCGAAAGACAAATAGAGAGATAACAAAACTAGGCCGGAAAAGTGATAGTGAAAACGGGAAAGAGTTAAGTGAAACTTAAACTAGAATATGGTAAAGCTGGTATTTTTTTTTTTATCTGACCGAAGTAACAAACGAGCATGACTGCCTGACGGCAGCTCACATCGCCGGTGGACAGTGCTTCCACTGAGGGAATTGCCCGGGTAAGGAGGGGATCCTCGAGGCCCGCAGACCTTACGCCAAGCGGCGACGCCACGCCGCGGACGGATAGGACGACTTTCAAAGTCAAAGTCAACGAGCATGCAGGTGCCTGATGGTAAGTGGTCACTGCCGCCCTGCGACATCTGTAATCAACTACATACAGAACATGTGTTCCATCTGAAGTCAGTCACAGATGCGTTGCTACTCCCGAGGACTATGATGGTCGCCTCATATAAGTGTGCCGGCAACCACACCCTTCCATCGAAACGTATACCCTGCTATCGCAAGAAATGCTTCACGCTAGACATAGGTATGGCGGTGGTACTTCCCCGGTCGAACTACATTGGTTCTACCACCTTGAAACTATAATTGAAGTTGAAAAGTATGTGCGCTTAAGAGTTTTCGCTAGCGGAAGATATTGGAGACAGAAGAAACACCTTTAGAGGTGTTCACAAGCCTCATATATGCAGGAATACATTGAAAAAACCGGTCAAGTGCGAGAATCGCTAATGAAGGGGTCCGTACCATGCTCTATGTAACAACAAAACGTAATATACGTATGTCGTATGAATCCCCTTAAATATTTATTTTACTTTAATTATTTACTAGCTCTTACCCGTGGCTTCGCCCACACGGTCAAAGGGAATTAACATAAGACTTTGATAGCGTGATTCAGCACTTGCAATTTTTTTTACTAACGCCATCTATTAACAATATCTGGAACTACGAAATATATATGAACTAACAAATCATCGATATGCTCATGGGAATGAGAGAGCGTGGTAAAAAGTAGCCTACGTCACTCTATGCCCTCCTAACTATCTCCTAGCATATTAAACATATCATTTAATAGCTACGCGGCGATGTGAAAGAGCAACAAACAAACACACTTTTAAATTGAGCAAAACGTTATTTTTGTGACCTTCATTTAATTTGTTTTGGTGGTAAGGAAGAGCCCGAATGCGGAATCGCGCTCGGAGAACTGCGGTTGTGTTCCATTGGAGATGCCGAAGTTCTCCACGCAGCGCTGAGAACGTCCTGCGGGGGGCAAAAACCAACAAAACCCGGCGTTGCTCCCATGGCATCCGGCACTTTTTGAAGGTTTCCCCCTCGGCAACAAAAAAAAGCTAAAAGCAATCTCGGTTCATGAAAGACAGCCTTTTTTTTGTTCTCGAGGGGGGAACCTTCAAAAGGTACCCCACGCCGTGAGAGCGACGCAGGGTTATGTGGGATTTTTACCGCGCTAAAACCCCCCTGGTGGCCGTCCTCGGCGCTATAAAGAGGACTCCGGGAACTCGGAACGACCGCAACCAGAATCCTCTGAGCGCGTTGCCCCATCGGGCTCCTCCCAGATAGGCGGCTGGGCCCTCCGCTCCGTCTAGTCTTTACGACGGTATGCGACCACATACACCGCCGTCCTTCCCGGATCGCCTGACCGAACGGTTCGAGCTCCCACTATAGCCGCATGCAACCCCGGAAGCCCCTTTTAGTCGCCTCTTACGACAGGCAGGGGATGCCGTAGCCCTATTCTGATCCCGGAACTCCCTGTAGTTCCGGGATCAGCTCATGAAATACAGCCTGGTGACAGATAGACGGGCAAACGGAGAACGGAATGATTATGAAACTTAGTATTTGGCTTTATGGTTATTTATATTGTTGACTGTTGACAAAACGCGCGAGCACTCCCCCTTGTGCCACATGTGCTTTAATAACAGTCCCTGGTTATATCCAGCGTAATTTTGGTTTATTTTTAAATGTTTTTTTTTTATTATTTTACTTCTTCTGCTTCTTTATGTTTGTTGTATGCTGTATGATAAGCCTGATTAAATTATATTTCCATTTATATTACATTGGCAATGTCTGTCAATGTCAATGACGGATCATATTACGATTTGTGGCAACGAACTCGCAGGTTCGGTTACTGGCTTTTCCTACACCCTGCTTTCCTGAACGAAAAATTCAACGGGTTTAAGATTAGCCTTAGCATACGGAACCCTTATTTAGGCGATTGTGTCACTGATAAGCATTGCTCACACCGCATACAGCCGACCAGCGTTAAGCACAGTAAAATTGACCCGCACAGCGCCAGCCGGTCAGTAATCGTGCAGCCTTCGTAGCGTGCGGACGTAGTGTTTGTGTTGTGATCTGTGCTTTACGAGATTATATTTTGTTATTGTTCTTCTGTTTTAATGTAAGTGCTTTATTGGTACTTTTTTATATATACGCTTCCTAGGTATATACTACAAATCCTCTTTTGATTCAACTTAAAATGTTTAAAAACGTACAATAATAAATGAATTTGACTCTTCGAATTAAATGCATTTTATTTTATGATTGAAAGGACTTAAAACTATAAAATTAATCGATGGCGAAACAGAAATATACAGTTTAAGTATATTTATTTTGTTTATGACAATAATTAGTGAATTCTGACATTTTTTTTATTTTATTTACCAGTCATTTGAATCGGTGAATTTCGACCAAATTCGTTATAATTATTTTCGCTGTAAATATATACATTACACAAACATAAACAGCTAAACAAATTGTCATAAATATTTCGAAGTGTTAGTCGCATTTAAATACCAAACATAATTATATTCTTCAATTTCCTTGCTATAATTATTTTTTTAGATGACATATTGTCTAAAACCCGCTTCCAAACAAACCGAAATGACATTAATTATTGTATGTACTGGAACTTTGAAATAGACTTTACTTACAAATATTCAAACAATTTCCTCGCCTTGAAAAACTCAACCTTGACATATTCTATAAGTAGTGTCAAAAAAAAAAACAATTAAGCACCTTAATTGACTATTAAGTTGTAACCTAGTTTCTAAGTAAAATATATATACATTCATTTATTCATATGTCTATAAATAGACACGTATCTATACTAATATTATAAAGAGGAAAACGTTGTATTTTTGTATTTTCGTATGTTTATCATGAATTAACTTAAAAACTACTGAACCGATTTTAAAAATTCTTTCACCATCAGAATGCTACATTATCCCTGAGAAACATAGGCTATTTTTTATTACTAGAATATACAAGGCGTCTTTGCTAAAACTTGAGTAATGTGATACAAGGTGTCAAAAATTTTGCTCAAAATTTTTCTTCATTGCATACACTGTAATACCTATTGATAATAGAATAAAAAAATGTCCAGGAGTGGTACTCAAATGTATAATGGTTGGATAGATTACATTATAGTCTGCGCGAACGAAGTCGCGTCGATTCTGCTAGTATTTAATAATACCGTAACACAAGCGCAGAATTTACAGGATTTTTAAATATTGAACAGTGGTTTGTTTTTATCTTTTTAATAAAATTTAAATTACAAAAATGTACTAAAAGGTCATTAATCACGGTGTACTTAAAGCATGAAGTATTGAATTTTAGACCTTTTAGGGCTACGGTATCCCCTGCCTGTCGTAAGAGGCGACTAAAAGGGGCTTCCAGTGGGGCTAGAGTGGGAGCTCGAACCGTTCGGTCAGGCAATCCCGGGAAGGACGCCGGTATGTGTGGTCGCATACCGTCGTAAAGACTAGACGGAGCGGTGGGCCCAGCCGCCCATCTGGGAGGAGCCCGATGGGGCAGCGCGCTCGGAGGATTCCGGTTGAAGTCGTTTCGAGATCCCGGAGTCCTCCTTTTCAGCGCCGAGGACGGCCACCGGATGGGGTTTTAGTGCGGTAAAAATCCCACATAACCCTGCGTCGCTCCCACGGCGTCGGGTAGCTTTGGAAGGTTTTCCCCTCGAGAAAAAAAAGACCTTTTTTTGGTAAAACTGTATCAAACTGAAAATTGAAGAGTTTTGAATGGTGTGGCTTTTCCCATAGAGCAACAATAAATATAATTTAATCAGAAAATATAAGCTACACTTTTAAATTAACACCTGCCGTAAATATTCCACCCCCCCCCAGGGTTGACCGGTAGATAATGCGAAAGTTTGTGAGTGTGTATGTTACTACTTCACGTGTAAACGGCTGGAAGGATTTTCATAAAATTTGGTAGGCAGTTAGCTGACACTCTGGATTAACATATAGGCTATTTTCTACTGTGGGGAAACATCTTATTCCCACAGGACAATCGGTTTTCTTAACGCGGGCGAAGCTGCGGGATTCAGCTAGTGTTTAATAAAACGTTAAAGTTCATTTGGCTGACCGGACGTCCAGTCATTTCGGTGGTATTTATATGTTTTTTCACCTATAAGTATGTTCACAGGTATACAAGAATTGAAATTGTTATGTTTTTAAACATCAGCGACCAACAAATTATACAGTAATAGATAAATAAAAGAATGTAACTTTGTTTATAAGATTTTACGCCAAAACTACTTAACCAATTACTTTATACACATATTCTTAAATATAAGAGAAAAAAAAAATATATTTGGCAAACATGATTGCCAATCAAAAAGTTTGAAAAACTAGGCTTCAACGCGAGCGAGACCAGTAAAAAGCTAGTGAATAAATAAATGTAACATTTTAAATTATAAAGCAATAAATGAAAATTGACTCACGTCGCATACAGCCGTCCATCATAACTCGGGAGCTTATGTTCCAGAAAATCCCCTGGTGGGTAATTGATGGTAGTGGTAGCCAATGATAGTCGAGGTTACGTGCGGTACGAGCGAGGTGCGGTGAGCGACTAACGAACGATTTTATGAAAAAATCGTTCACCGGTCCGACAGTTTACTACATAAGATTAATATTAGTATTTTGAAAGACACAGAGAAAAAAAGGACCGTACCTGGAATTTTAGAAAACTGACTTTTCATAATAGAAACTTTACAATTAGATTAAAATTATACGTTTAAGCGTTTACGTTCTTTTTTTATAATACTGAAGTAGCAAACGAGCATGCAGTCCACTTGATGGTAACTGTCTCTGCTGCCCTGCGACATCTGTAAGCAACTGCACATATAGAACATGGGTTCCACCTGAAGTTAATCACAGATACGTTTCTACTCTCGAGGAATATGATGGTCGCCTCATGTGAAAGTGTGCTGGCAACCACACCCTTCCGTCGAAACGCAAAGAATGCTTCGCTTTAGAAATAGGTGAGGCGGTGGTACCCGTCCGGTCAAACTACACTGGTTCTACCACCTTTTAAATGTAACATTTCGTGCATATCTAGATAGAGGCCCTCTCAAGATACAGCTAGACTTTACATGTAGTCTCTACAGTTTTTTCACAACTTACGCTATGTGATATCCGCAATTAATAAATTATGAAACAAGGAAAGAGATTTATTTTTTTACTAGATGGGGATCCGGCCACCCTCTTAGTCTTACAAGTAGACTTATGGTCCTACGTTTTAATCCCTTCTTATATACGATGATAACCCAAACGCTTTCAGGTCAAATATCCAATACGGTCGTCGTCAACCCATTATTGTCCCAGGTCATAGTCCACCGCGCTGGCCAAGTGCGAATTGATGGACTTCAGACACCTCCGAGAACTTTTTTTTTAGAACATCGGTTTCCTCACGATGTTTTCCTTCACCGAAAAGCAGTGATAAATAATGTCTAATACGCACATAAATCAGTAGTGTGAATGTCGGAGCTCCCGATCGAGAGGGCAAGTTTCAACTATTAGGCTATCACTTCTCTAATCTAAATCTCCAATACACCTCCTGACAATTCAAGAGAAGATTCCGGACCCCCTCCCCCATAAAACCAAGAGCCAAAAGCTTCAATCTCATATCTCCTCGCCGACACTACGACACATGATCGCTACCTGTCGACACCCGACATTCAGTCTACCAGTGGCCGGCGTACTCTCGCAAAGAACAGTCGTGTTGACACCGCGACACCGTCACACCGCGACACTAGTGTATCGTTTACGAGTGTATTGTCTTTAATCTAAAGTTGTTTAGACATTTTTATATACATTGGGTTTTATATGTGTTTGAAGTGTTCTGATTAATATATTCATTTACCTAAACGTGAGTACATATATACATATTAGTTTTATGTTGTTTGTATACATTATATATGTATACATTATAAATATTTAAATCAAATCAATTTATTTGGGTAAAATGTAAGTTACAGTTATTTTTCAAACATTTGTGTTACATTATTTTTTTGCCAATGAGCGAAAATTTGCAAGTAAAATTTTATTTTAATCAAGTCTAAAAATAATTATAAGCGTCACTTTAAACTATGTCCTCAGATTGTTTAAAGATACTGAAAAATAAATCATGAAATTAATCATATTATCATTTCAAATGATACGGTCCAACAAGAAGCCGAAAGGAAATTTGATGTATTTCGAAAAATGTAACTTTACACTAGAGCCAATAAAAATATTTATAAAATTCAAAACTTTTAAATAAAATTTTGTTTTGTAAGTATGATAAAAACTAAAAACTAATATATCTAATCGATATTACCATTAAAAATAAGTACTTATACAATGACAATTCTGTTAATTAAATAAAAGTTTAAAAAATATAAAAATTGCATTTTTGTATACATATATCCAATATATATTACCATTTAAAAATTAGTGTAATTAATTTTATTCATAAAATGAAAATTCTGCTTATTGAATAAAAATTTAAAAATAAAAAAAACACGCTTTTGTATATAAAATAATTTGTTATAAAATTGGGGAATAATTTTCGGCAAGTTAAAAAAAGTTCAGTGATTAAGAAAACTATTTATATATGACGTGAACTAGTTGTCCCGGCGAACTTCGTTCCGCTTACAAGTCAAAAATCGAAAATGATCAGTGTTCCTCCACTATATTATGCATGTATTATACATACAAACCTTCCGTTTGAATCACTTTGTTTATTAAAAAAAAACTGCATTAAATCTGTAGCGTAGTTTTAAAGATCTAAGCGTACATAGGGACAGACAGCGACACTTTGTTTTATACTATGTAGTAATAGTGAAGCGTGCACTAAGTGTAATACTAAATACTAAATAAATAAAAAATGTAAATGGAAAAATCAGAACAGCATTTTTTAAATTAAAAACATTATATAAAGTTAGGCCTTATATCAAGGAAGAGTTGCGTCTACTTTTATGCAATACGTTAGTGCTGTCACATTTTAACTATTGCAGCTCCACCTTCGGTCCAGGACTTAATACAAATTTGGAGAGAGCAATCCAGCGGGTTCAAAATGCCTGCATTCGATTTAGCTTTAATGTGCCAAGAAAAGAATACATTACTCCATACTTAAACAAGCTGGGTATTCTAAACATGAAATCGCAAAGAGATCTACAATATGCTTGCATCGTTCACAGAGTTATATGGAATAAAAAACCGGAATATCTATACGATAAACTCCGTTGGGCTAAAGATTCCGATAATAGAAACTTGCGCTCGCAGTCGCAAAATCTTCTTAAAGTGCCCATGCACAAGACTATTAGGTACAGAAGGAGTTTCAAGTTTACAGCAGCAAGTATATGGAATAATTTGCCACCTCCTCTGAGGGACAAAATGAGTACACAATGTTTTAAAACAAAATATAGGTCTGCTCTGCTAAGGAGGCAACTTGCTGCTGTAAATTTAAAACACACATACTGGAAACTGCTGCACATAAAGGATTTTTTTTAATCCTAATCAGACATCGGAATAGGTATTTAAACACATATATACACATACATACACTCACACACACATACACATTCTTCCTTACACACATACATATATACACGCGCGTATTTGAAGAGTTGCATTTAAGTTAATTTTTTTTTTATATTTTTTTTTTTTTATTGTATTTTTTTTTATATACATATAATTTATAATTTATTATAAGTGTAATCATAAATATGTTTTGTGTGATTACCCTTTTTGTTCTCTTGTTCTCTTTTGCTTGTTTGTATGTAGTTTTTGCTGTTTTCCGCTTGGTGATTGGGGAGCCCACTAGTCTCATTTCTCCCGCACAAGAACTCAGGGAGAAGGGAATGACTGAAAAACAGCGCTCTATGAGATAGAAATCTTATAGCAGCATAAGCTGAGTCATTTCCTTTTGCCTTATCTAATATACATTTAAATTTGAAATTATTGTTATGTATTTATATTGCAATTCCTTTATGTTTTTTGTTTTACCTGTTGTCATTACTATTTTTTAAGGCAATAAACGAGATTATTATTATTATTATTATTATTATTAAATACAAACGAATAATAAATACTAAATACAAATAAATACATAAGATTTAATATTTCCGAAAATTCGTATGAGCCAGTTTTGCAAAGAGAATTAAAATTTCATTTTTAAAGAATTTTCACAAACATTTTTTTTTTCAATATTCAAGACATATTAATTGAAATTGATTACATTTACAAGACATATCATTCGAGATTGAAAATTCGCACGAACCAGTATTTGCAAAGAGTTTTAAAATTTCACTTTTAAAGAATTTTCACAAACATTTTTTTTTCTATATTCATATTATTCGAAATTGATTACAAATGTCCATGGGCGGCAGTGACCACTTGTTACTTCCATTTTACAAAAAATCGAGGTTTTTAGATTGAATTTTGATAGATTTATTTCATTATAAATATTATTTGAAATGTTTTTCAATTTTATTGCCTTAAAAGGTTCTAAGTTCGAGATCGTGACGGTATTTTCGGATCATCTAAAGTTTAAATGCTTAAACGAATACTAAATGGCGTTTGTGACTAAAATATTTAGATTGTAGGATTTATTTAATACTAGGCTGTACCTGCGGCTTCATTCGCTTCGTTTATGTCTACCGGTAATGAGTATCCTATGTTAGTTAAGGTAAATAGCTATGTTGTCCCTGTAGTCCCGGGATCAGAGTAGGGCTACGGTATCCCCTGTAGAGTTACTCCCAAAATCCCCTCTATTCCCATACCGGTCTGATTACCATGAAAAACGCTATCAAAACAAGCGAGGCAGCGAGAAAAATCTAGTCACATATATTTATTTACGCACGTTTACCTATTTGGGTATATAAAACACAATTATTTACCGACCGAATTGAATTGTATTTTAATTCAAAACTCCAGTCACGATCCGAGGCGGACACGCGCAAATCAAGGGCACGTGTCTTTGTCAAATTTGTGTCGGCACTACAGTGTTAATTAATCGTCAACCTACTATTGACCCACTGCTGGGCACGGGTCTTCTCTCGGAACGAGAGTTCCAGGCCATAAGTCCACCGCGCTGGCCAAGTGCGAATTAGTGGACTTCACACACCTCCGAGAATTTTTATTTTTAAAGAACTCCCGGGTGTGCAGGTTTCCTCACGATGTTTTCCGCATATACGCACGTAATGTTAGAAAAGTCAGTGGTGCGTGCCTGGGTTTGAACCTCAGACCTCCCGATCGACAATGCAAGTTTCAACCATTAGGATATCACTGCTCCGAGGTACATTAAACACAATTATTTACGTTGGTCCCAATAGGGAATATGTAAAAAAATTAAATTCGTCTCAAATATTTTTTTCTCGAATTTTTATTATCGTGACATTATAATGAAAAAAAAATTAAGGTACTTGTCCTTTAAACCCTTAAAATATTTCATAAAAAGAGGAAAAATAAAAGCAAAATTCAAACTTACAAATCGCGTCTCGATTGGTCAAACGAAATGTGAACGCAAAGTGCGAATTAGTGGACGTATATATTAAAAAGTGAGTGCATTTATCAAAGATGCATATATCTCAGAGCAGTGATAACCTAATGGTTGAAGCTTGCCCTCTCGATCGGGAGGTCCGAGGTTCAAATCCTAAGCACGCAAAATTGATTTTAACATTATGCGCGTATTAGAAATTACTTATCACTGAAAAAACATCGTGAGGAAACCTACACACCCGAGAGTTCTTTAAAAAAAAAGTTCTCAGAGGTGTGGTGCCTACCAAATCGCCCCTGACCAAGGCGGCGGACTATGGCCTGAAAACCCTATCAGTCTGAAGACCTGTGCCCAGCAGTGGGACAGTAATGGGTTGTTGACGATATCACTACATAGTATAAAACAAAGTTGCTTCCCGCTATCTGTCCCTATGTATGCTTAAATCTTTAAAAATACGCTACGGATTTTAATGATTATTTTAATAGTTAGTGATTCAAGAGGTATGCATAATATAGTGAAGGAACACTGATAATTTTAGATTTTTGACTTTTAGGCGGAACGAAGTTAGCCGAGTCAACTAGTATATGCAAGCACATACATCCACACGCACGCACTCACTCACTCACACACACACACACACACACACACACACAACTTACATAGGTACTACTGTATAACTATCTAATGTTTAATATTAGCGTTACTATTATATATTTTTTTTTCATTGGTTAATTTTGTATAAAGGCGATTAATAACCCTAGATTTAAGACTGTAACTGTAACAATAGAATCGGGAAGGAACTGTCTCACAGCCCACAGACTACTCTCATTTATGGTCAATAAACATTTATTATTATTATGAATTTATCTTTTAAAAGCTCGGCATATGAATCCGGTGTATTGACATTCACGGGCCTAAGCCAAGTGAGTGCCACTTACAAGAAAGAAAGTTATGTGGTCGTGGTAATCAAATCCGTTGAGTTCGAATCCTTTTCAATTTGTAAAAATTTACGAACGATTCTGCACGTGTTTAATATGACAGCTTTTTGTAGAGTACTTATGGTGTGTAGTGGTAGGTGTAGTGTACTTAGGGATTGTTTTAACTGTATGGGTATTATGCCAGTAGTAGAAAGAACAATAGGTACAATTACAACTTTTCTTAACTGCCACATTCGAGTTACTTCATCTTTAAGATCGGTATATTTGGATATTTTTTCGGATATTGCGTTTTGCACATTATGGGAATTTGGAATAGCAATATCTATAACATAGGCCGATTTGTTAATTTTGTCTATTAGCGTTATATCTGGTCTATTACAATGGATAGTTTTATCAGTTAAAATGGCTCTATCAAAATAAAGTTTGTGACTACTACTATCTAATATCGCTTCAGGGTTATATTCATAATAGGCTTTGAGTGGTTGTGATATGAGATTATACTTGGTTGCTAGTTTTTGGTGAATAATTTTAGCTACTTGATCGTGCCTATGTTTATAATCAGACTGAACAATTGCCTTACATGCCCCGGTAATATGTTGAATGGTTTCAGATGAACTACTACAACGTCTACATAAATCTGTAGAGATAGAACTTTTCATTATGTATTTCTGATAGTTACGTGTTTCTATTACTTGGTCTTGTATAGCTATCATGAACCCTTCAGTCTCTGGAAAAAGATCACCATGCTTGAGCCACTCGTTTGACGCTATTTTGTCCACGTTTGCTTGGCTCAAGTCATAGCGATGTCTACCATGTAATGACTTCTGGGTCCACTCCAAGATTTTTGTTTGTACGTTTATTAGTTCTTCGTTTTTTTGAGTTGTTCTATCGCTCAAATTAAGTGGAGTTAATTTTAAATCGTTTTGTACTACGGCCCTATGGAGAAGCGATGTAGATGTTTTGTCATGAAAATATGTACGAAGATTTTTGATTTGTTTGTTGTGTAAATTGATGATGTCTATAACCCCTCTACCCCCTTCCTTACGTGGTAAGGTCATACGCTGTACACATGACCTAGGGTGATGTTTACGCTGTTTAGTGAGTGATGTATTGATATTACGTTGAAGACCCTTTAATTCTGTTTTTGTCCAGTTGATGATTCCAAAGGAGTAAGTTAAGATGGGTATGGCAAATGTATTTAATGCTTTAATTAAATTTTTTGAATTTAGTTGTGATCTAAATATTGTGTTCATTCTATGCTTAAATTGTGTAGTTAACATGGTTTTTATTTCCTTGTGATGAATTACTTTAGACTGTATGTAACCTAGATATTTATAACCGCTATTTTGATCCAAAGGGTCAATAGATTTTCCTGATTCCATCTGGTATCTCTGTTGCTGCATATTTCCCGTTATTATTGAATTTATTTTACATTTTTCAATTCCAAATTGCATGTGTATATCATTAGAAAAGTTTTCTGTTATATTTGCTAAACAACGTAAATCATCTTCTGTGTTAGCGTATAACTTTATATCGTCCATATAGAGAAGGTGACTTATTCTATGTATATTTGTTTCATTATGACGATCAGTGTCCAAGTATTCAAATATATATCCTGATTTAGTTTGATTAAGCATGTTTGATAATGGGTTAAGTGCAAGACAGTTATTATTATTATTATTATTATTATTATTATTATTATTATTATAGTATATTATATCAAAATGTTAGACTTAAAGTTTGGTTATTTTTAACGCAAGCAAAACCGCAGGCCACATGTAGCACTGAATAAACTTCAAAAATCAAACATCACTTCGTAATGTACACAAAACACCAATGTCGCAGACAAATCTAATTTTATAAACTACAAAAAATACAAGAAAAACCTAATACAATATGTTTTAGGGATGTGATTTTGCAAAAAACGTCGATATCCGGATGCAAAAAAGCTACGCGAAATGGACGTTTTTATAAAGCTGACATATATGAGTCCCTGTAGTTCCGGGATCAGAATAGGGCTACGGCATCCCCTGCCTGTCGTAAGAGGCGACTGAAAGGGGCTTCCGTGGTTGCAGGCGGCTAGAGTGGGAGCTCGAACCGTTCGGTCAGGCGATCCCGGGAAGGACGGCGGTATGTGTGGTCGCATACCGTCGTAAAGACTAGACGGAGCGGTGGGCCCAGCCGCCCATCTGGGAGGAGAACGATGGGGCAACGCGCTCGGAGGATTCCGGTTGAAGTCGTTTCGAGATCCCGGAGTCCTCCTTTTTAGCGCCGAGGACGGCCACTGGGGGGTTTTAGTGCGGTAAAAATCCCACATAACCCTGCGTCGCTCCCATGGCGTCGGGTACCTTTGGTAGGTTTCCCCCTCGAAAACAAAAAAAAAAAAAAGAAAAAAGGGTACTTAGTAATATTAATAAGACATCTACTTTCTATATTCACACTTATAGCCGCATAGATTTTGTAGTGTCGTGGGTGACAAGAAACAACAACAGAACCCAGAACAAGATTTATTAAGATCTCTTTTCGCGGAGGACCGAATAAGAAACCTATCATTTGACCGGTATGGTAGGACTGCTTACTATGCGTGTCATTAATCCTTGTCATTCGTCATAATGTTTTTTCTAACGATTTTGACACTAACATGTAAATATTTTTATATCCAAAATGACCATATTAAAATAATATAAAATTCTCGTGTCACACTCGTGACACATGATCGTCCCCGTACTCCTCCGAAACGGCTTGACCGATTCTCATGAAATTTTGTGGGCATATTGAGTAGGTCTGAGCATCGGGCAACATGTATTTTTCATACCCCTTAGTGTAAGGGTTGTCCACCCTTAACATTTTTTTAATTTTAATATGGCAAAACAAGGTTCGCCGGGTCATCTAGTTAAAATTATAAATGCAAGTAATTTGAGTATGAATAGATGTTTGTTCTTGCTTTTATGCAGAGGTCAAAATTGCTGGTCGGATTTTCTACACGCTTTCTACACTCATAGCCCCACAGTAGGATTTCCTCCTGTGTCGTGGGTACCATGGACACATTTCGAATATACAAACACACAGACCCAGATCAGGAATCTAAATTCATCATTCAGATACCTGTCTGGCCGGGAATCGAACTCGGGACCCATTGCGCGTCAGACCGGTATGGTAACCGCTCTGCCACGGGGGTCGTCATTTTGATTAAATTTGGCACAAATAGTTCACGAATTCGATTCATACATAAGATAAAATTGCTCGACTTTATCATGTTTATCGGTAAAAACATGATAAAGTCGAGCAAAACCGCGGGAAAAATCCAGTTTTAAAATTAGTTCCAAATCTCAAATCACTGTTCCTCTGATTCACATGTAACAAACGTTTAGCATTGAAAACAAACTTGACCTTTAGTCCTAAAAGAGCAAACATGATATTCTTTACTTTAAATTATTTGACACTAGCTGAAGCCCGCAACTTCGCCCGCGTAAAAAAACGATGTATCGATTGTACCGTGGAAATAAGATATTTTCCCACGGTAAAAAGTAGCCTATATGTTAATCCAGAGTGTCAGCAAACTCCCTACCAAATTATATGAAATCGCTCCAGCCGTTTAGACGTGAAGAAGTAACAAACATACACACTCACATTCGCCTTTATAATATTAGTGTGATATGATTTTTTTGTGTTGTTCATTTTTTTCGACATGTGTAATCGATATTGGCCCTAACGACCTTTACCCAAATCATTTGCTTGGTTTAAGCATGAGCATTGAATCTTAAAAAACAAATGTATTTATTCATTAGACCCAAATCAGGAGGAGTGGAGCATTTGGTTTAATATCACATAATTTTGGTATGGAAAAACTAAAAAAAACTTAAATGTTGCGATCAACAGGTAGGGTGACGGAAGATGAGACAAATCTCACTAAAGGGGCAGGATTGTCAAAAATATACTTTTTCTAATACGTTTAAGAATATGTGTTCAAGTTCAAGAAGACAAAGTTTCATCATAATCGGTTGAGTAGTTTTGGCGTCAAAACGTAAAACAACAAACTTACATTAAGTAAACCGCCACACCTATTTCTAGCGTGAAGCAGTTTTTGCGTTTCGATGGAAGGATGTGGTTGCCGGCACACTTTTATATAAGGCGACCATCATAGTCCTCGGGAGTAGAAACACATCTGTGTTTGACTTCAGATAGAACCCATGTTCTGTGTGAAGTTGATTACAGATGTCCATGGGCGGCAGTGACCACCTACAATCAGGTGGCCTGCATGCTCGTTTGCTACTTCAATCTTATAAAAAAAGTCTAGCAATTATCGATTCGATAAATGACTTTTGCATTAGCCATCACTAGAATCTACCTATCGAGAATATACCTACATTTTTTGTGATAAAACGACTATTTCCAGAGTCGATAAATTAATTATTTTAAGCTTCCATTTTTTATTTGTAGGGTCTTGTTAAAACAAGCACATACCTACAAAGCAAATAAATGCCAAAGACTAATCGAATCACATTATTTCAATACATAATATATTCTAACTAAACCCCGCAGCTTCGCTCGCGTCAAATTATCGATGTATCGATTGTCCCGTGGGAGTATACACGCTTACACACACACGCTTTCTACACTCATAGCCCCACAGTAGGATTTTCTCCTGTGTCGTCGGTACCATGGACACACATAAGACACAACACAAACACCCAGACCCAGAACAGGAATCTAAACTCATCATTCAGATACCTGTTTGGCCGAGAATCGAACCCGGGACCCATTGCGCGTCAGACCGGTATGGTAACCGCTGCGCCACGCGGGTCGTCATTACATTACTACATTTCCCACAGTAAAAAGTAGCCTATATGTTAATCCAGAGTGTCAGCTAACTCCCTACCAAATTTTGAAGAAGTGAAGAAGTAACAAACATACACACTGACAAACATTCGCTTTTATAATATTAGTATGAAGTATGACTAGTATGATTAACAAAGACATATTACGTAAATAAATAAATCCGTTCAAGTGCTAGTTGGACTCGCACACTAAGGGTTCCGTAACAGTATTTATAAAAAACGAGGAAAAAATCGCATTTGTTGTATGGGAGTTATTTTTTTTAGACAACTTGACAACTAGCTATGTGTGAAGCATCTCTTGCGTTTCGATGGAAGGGCGTGGTTGCCGGCACACTTTTATTTGAGGCGACCATCATAGTCCTCGGGAGTAGCGACGCATACGATTAACTTCAGATAGAACACATGTTTTATATATATAATCATATCTAATAGTTATTATTTTTTTATATTATTTATTAACCTAGATTTGCATTATCCAGCTAAAGATATGGAAGAGCGGTGCCTCCTGACACAAGCATACAAATGCTTACTAGGACGGCACCAAACACTGTTTAGTGATATAAAATTACATGTAGAAATGTAAAGGATTATTACTGTTATTTTGTAAAACTAGTGATAATTTCTGAAGTAAAAACATTTTGATTTGATTTTTTGATTTTGATATGAAGTTGCTTACAGATGTCCATACGGCAGTGACCACTTACCATCAGGTGGACCGCTCGTTTGCTACTTCTATCAGATAACTCAAAACGCGCAAACAAAATTATATTATAACACAAAATGCAAAGCACGTATAAGGTCACTTTTATTCTGACCGAACGATACTTAAATAAACATGTGTATCTATTTATAAGCATTTATATGTACATATGTAAATAAAGTTACAAATTTAAATAATAATGAATGTGTCGTCAACCCATTATTGTCTCACAGCAGTACGGGTCTGCTCTCAGAGAGAGTTTTAGGCCATAGTATACATACACACTTACACATACACACACGCACAAGCACTCACACACACACACACACACATACACACACACACACACACATACACACACACACTAATATGCTTAATAATGTTACATGGTTGTACTGTACTTCTGTAGCCATCCGAATGCATATCTATGCAATCCATCCCAAATAATGGACGCTGGTGCCCATAACACAAGTTGAATCTTACAATGGGCACCAGAGTTTAATAGACCACATGTTTAAAATACTTTAAATGCATTCACAATCCTGTTTCATAAAACTGTGTATGTACCTACTTTTTATGAACAATAAATTATTATTATTATTATTATTTATTATTATAGTCCACCGCGCTGGCCAAGTGCGAATTGCTGGACTACGCGCGCCGTTGAGAAATTTTATAAGAACTCTCAGGTGTATAGGTTTCAATACTAAACGGGTACTCACGATATGCGGTTTTTGAATCCTTTTCGAATTCATTTTGCCGATATTTCGACCCAGTTTTTTTATAATAATGAAGCAGCAAACGAGCATGCAGTTCACCTGATGGTAAGTGGTCACCGCTTCCCATGGACATCTGTAAGTAACTTCATATAGAACATAGGTTCTATCTAAAGTCAATCACAGATGTGTTGCTACTCCCGAGGACTATCATGGTCGCCTCATATAAAAGTGTGCCTGCAACCACACCCTATAAACGCAATGAATGCTTCACCTTAGAAATAGGTGTGGCAGTGGTACCTCCCCGGTCGAACTACACTGGTTCTACCAGTAGCATGGTTCGTGGTCACGGCGAAACTGCGGTGGCGGGCGTGGCGTTAAGTATTAAAATGTATCAATTCCAAGATAATATTAGTCTAAAATCATGTATAGGTTTCCTTGCTATGTTTTCCATTATCGTAAAGCTGTGATGCTTGCGGGGTGGCCAGGACAATGACCTAAACCTCTCATTCCGAGAAGAGTCCACCGCGCTGGCCAGATGGATGGACTTGGCCATCGCGGTGGACTATGGCCTAAAGCTCTCTCATTCTTTGGTAGAACCAGTGTAGTTCGACCGGGGAAGTACCACCGCCACACCTATTTCTAGCGTGAAGCATTTCTTGCGTTTCGATAGAAGGGTGTGGTTGCCGGCCCACTTTCACATGAGGCGACCATCATAGTCCTCAGGAGTAGCAACGCATCTGTGATTGACTTCAGATGGAACCCATATTCTGTATGAAGTTGATTACAGATGTCAATGGGCGGCAGTGACCACTTACCATCAGGTGGACTGCATGCTCGTTTGCTACTTCAGTCAAATAAAAAAAAAAAAATCTGAGAATAATGAACATTGGACTTGGCCAGCGCGGTGGACTATGGCCTATAACTCTCGCATTCGAGAGAAGACCCGTGCCAAGCAGTGTGACAATAATGGGTTGACAGGACTGCATACTTTTTTGCTTGTAAGTAGTAGCAGTAGAAAAATTGTATAAACAAATAACTCAAAAATCACGGAGAATTCCACTACCTTGATTATGCAAATGTTTATAACTTGTTTCAGTATCAGTTGTAATCGAAATCCACGGCATTTCTATTCTCCTCTCGCTCGTCCCTTATAATGGGTAAGCGAGAAAGGTATATAACGCCATTTTCGTATACATTATGTATTTACAGAGCCACTGTCCTTCTAAACGCATCCGGTTGTCAACATGGAGTAATGTGCAAAATATTTATTTAACATTTATATATATACAAATCTTATTAATGTTATAAACGCGAAAGTTTGTACGGATGTATGTGTTTGTTTTTGAAGTCGAAATTGTTCGAGCAATGTGTGTTGCCAGTGATGACCTATGGCGCCGAAACGTGGTCCTTCACTAAAGGCCTCATTCGAAGGCTCAGAGTCGCTCAGCGTGCTATGGAGAGGGCTATGCTTGGAATTTCGCTACGAGACATGATTCGCAATGATGAAATCCGTAGACGAACGAAGGTTACCGACATAGCTCTCAAAATCAGCAAGCTGAAGTGGCAGTGGGCCGGTCATGTCACTCGAAGGACCGATAACCGATGGGGAAGAAAGGTCTTCGAGAGGCGACCACGTTTAGCCAAAAGGAGTACAGGTCGCCCCCCTACCAGGTGGACCGATGACCTGAAGAAGACAGCGGGAAACCGTTGGATTCAGAGGGCACAGGACCGGTTGGAGTGGCGCCATTTAGGGGAGGCCTATGTTCAGCAGTGGACATCAAAGGGCTGATGGATGGATGTGTTTGTTACTCTTTTATTTATTTATTTATTAAATCTTTATTGACCATAAAAAAATGGACAAAAGACGGACTTAAGCATTTTCTCCCAGTCAACCTTAGGGAAGTGCAGAGAAAATTGAAGGCGGTAAAAAAATGTAAAGGAAAGAAAGAGAAAAAAAAGGATATAAAAATCTCTTTCGCGCAAAAAAATACTAGTCGGTTTTTTTCCGAAATTTGGCTCGTACGTAATTTCTGACCTGAATTACATATACAAAATCTTACAAAGATTACATCAAAGCGAGAAGAGTCGCGAGACTAAGCTGGTAAATTATATAGAAACTACCAGACCCGGCGAACTTCGTTTCAACGAAAAGTCAAAAGAAAAAGGAAGCCCTGGTTTGTCATTTCCCACGTTGTAGGTCCAGAACGAAAAACGGAAGCTCTTTACAGATTCGGAGGCTATATATGGGGCACCTTAAGAACTAGGGGCCCTCACACATCTAGGGCCCCGGACCTATTTCCCCCGACAAGCATACAAGTTCAACACCGTTCAAGGACGCGCTACTGTATGCGTATGTAAGAAGAAACTTCTTGAATCTATCCATATAGTAATATGCAAATGTTTGTTTGTCATGAGTCGTGTAAACCGAGGGAAAACGAAAGTTTTTTACAGATCGCTGGTGGTAGAACCAGTGTAGTTCGACCGGGGAAGTACCATCGCCACACCTATTTTTAGCGTGAAGCATTTCTTGAGTTTCGACAGAAGGGTGTGGTTGCCGGCATACTTTTATGAGGCGACCATCATAGTCCTCGGGAGTAGCAACGCATCCGTGATTGACTTCAGATAGAACCTATGTTCTTTTTGAAGTTGCTTACAGATGTCCATACGGCAGTGACCACTTACAATCAGGTGGACTGCATGATCGTTTGCTACTTCAGTCAAATAAAAAAAAAAGATGAAAACACCAGGGGCCCCATATACAAGGGCCCTAGAAACCCAAGGGCCCCAAACATCAATCTTATACCAATTTTCACTGGCTGCACGTACATTTCCAAAGATACCGCGTCTCCGAGCAGCATACTGATTTGACACCGCTCAAGGACGCGCTACTGTATGCGCGGCGCGTGCGCTCTGATCTTGTAAACGTTACGTTGGTATGAAGATCTAATTCTTTGAATCTATATGCATATACAAACAAACATACAAGTACATCATTGTCACCGTCAACCCATTATTGTCCCACTGGGCACGGGTCTTCTCTCAGAATAAGAGAGTTACAGGCCTTA
Organism: Spicauda simplicius; assembly: GCA_949699795.1. NCBI lineage: Eukaryota > Metazoa > Arthropoda > Insecta > Lepidoptera > Hesperiidae > Spicauda > Spicauda simplicius. The sequence goes on along the minus strand of OX453086.1, from coordinate 5,645,148 downwards.
GTAATAGGTAGACAACACAAGCACATACGTATGTTTTTTGTATGTATTTGTCGTGTATTAGAGGCATAGGCCAAAACGGAAGCTCTTTACTAATCGAGTGTCATTATATCCCCAAATAACCAGGGACTTCTTAATAAACTTAAATACTTAAATAGAAACAAACACTTTATATAATGCGTTGTTCAAACCACCGTTCTTCCTCTCCTGTAACTAAACGTAACGTTTAAGGAGACCCACATTTTCCCAAATTGCGTTACGTTTTTTTGAAGTGAAACTTGTTTATCGGGGTTGGAAAAAAATTTAGTGTAACATTTTTTCGTTACGCGCCATCTTTTTCCGTTACGCGCCATCTTTTTTATTCCGTTACGAGCCATCTTTTTCTTATCCCTACCACGCGTGATATTAGATAGATTATTATAGATTAGACTATTAGATAAAGTTTAATAAAAGCCTTTTATTAAACTTTATCTAATTTAACTTTATTTAACCAATTACTGTAAAGTTGCATATAGTAAATTATTTTTTGAAAAAAAAACGTCATAAAGAAGTTTCACTTCTTACGAGTAGTAGTAGTAGTACACGCACACATTTTTTTTTAAATCTTTGGTTCTACCACCTACAAAAATCTAAAATCTTCAAAAATTATGTTACGTAATATTGAACGCTCTCTTACTTTCAGGTTGCTTGCACGTTTGCTGCTTCTGTTTTAACAAAACTTATCTCAAAAATCTCATAATAGAAGGTTACTCAGATTAATTTATCACAATGTGAAAGTTTCGTCAAAATCGGTCCAGTTATTAGTTAGGTCATTGATAGTCCTTTAGACGGACATTTAAAACCTGCTTTTTATGTGTCGTATTAAAATTAGAAACTTAAGATAACTATTTTGAAATCGCAGACAAAATAATTCAATTGTATTCGTCTATGCGTAAAGTTCTTGTTTGTCTGTTTGTTTGTTTTCTCTTACTTGATTGAAGTAGCAAATGAGCACGCAATCCATCTGATGGTACTAGGTCACTGCCGCTCTTGTACATCTGTAAGCAACTACATATAGAACACACGTATTTTTGAAGTGAAACTTCTTTATCGGGGTTGGAAAAAAATTTAGTGTAAATTTTTTTAGTTACGCGCCATCTTTTTTTATTCCGTTACGCGCCATCTTTTTCTTATCCCTACCACGCGTGATATTAGATAGATTATTATAGATTAGATTATTAGATAAAGTTTAATAAAAGCCTTTTAATAAACTTTATCTAATTTAACTTTATTTAACCAATTTCTGTAAAGTTGCATATAGTAAATTATTTTTTGAAAAATAACGTCATAAAGAAGTTTCACTTCTTACGAGTGTACGCTAGTAGGTACACGTACACATTTTTTTTTATATCTGACTGAAGCAGTAAACGAGCATGCAGTCCACCTGATGGTAAGTGGTCACCGCCGACCGTCATACAGAACATGGGGTTCTATTTGAAGTCAATCACAGATTGCTACTCCCGAGGACTATGATGATCGCCTCATGTGAAAATGTGCTGGCAACCACACCCTTCCATCTCGCGCAAGAAATGCTTCACGCTAGAAATAGTTGTGGCGGTGGTACTTCCCCGGTCGAACTGCACTGATTCTACCACCTACAGGTACTGCATTTCTTTCCATCATGAATTCCACTCAATCGTGGAGACAGCAGATGTTCCATACTCCTATAACTACTGAACTAAGTAAAACCACTCAAACCCTACCGCATACAGAGGACCCCTTCCCCGAGAGCATGTCCCTCCGTTACATGACGTAATCCATATAACGCGGGCGAAGCTGCGAGGTTCAGCTAGTATTTCATAAAAATAGACAAATAACGACGCGGGCAAAAGCTAGTCCGTATGCACAATAATACCACCTCTACCACTCAGACAATAAGGCCCATTTCGTCACATGCACCCAATCAAATCGGACACTTTGTCAAATATTACAATAACAACAAATACAGGTAAGTAATGAGTGGTCGATTACCACCTTGACCTGAAATAACTTTACATTAGAGAAAAGGTTCTGTTTGCTTAGCACGTAATTGAAATCAAAAATGTCCATTGACAAGTAACGATTTTAGATTCTTAAAACCAAAAAAACCTGCTTGAAAATTATTATTTTGTGTGTATCTTGTATGTATTTTTTTTTATTTCACTGAAGTAGCAAACGAGCATGCAGTCCACCTGATGGTAAGTGGTCACTGCCGCCCTGCGACATCTGTAAGCAACTTCACGCAGAACATGGGTTCCATCTGAAGTCAACCACAGATGCGTTGCTACTCCCGAGGACTATGATGGTCGCCTCTTGTGAAAGTCTGCCGGCAACCACACCCTTCATAGAAACACAAGAACTGCTTTACGCTAGAAATAGGTGTGGCGGTGGTACCACCCCGGTCGAACTACACTAGTTCTACTACCTTCATGATTTCCACTCAATCGCGGACGCAGTAGAGGATGTTTCAAACTCCTATAACTACTGAACTAAGTAAAACCACTCAAACCCTACCGCATACAGAGGACCCCTTCCCCGAGAGCAAGTCCCTCCGTTACATGACGTAATCCATATGACCATAAGAATTTCCAATGATACCTGCCCATATTATGCCCCGCAAACCGGCCGACCCGAAAGCAACATAAAAATATTTATCGCACTAGTTACTGCACGCGGTTTCGCTTGTTTTTTTTATCTGACTGAAGTAGCAAACGTGCAGTCCACCTGATGCTATGTGGCCACTGCCGCCCATGGATATATGTAAGCAACTTCAAACAGAATATGAGTTCTATCTAGAAGTCAATCACAGATGCGTCGCCTCATATAAAAGTGTGCCGGCAACCACACCCTTCCATCGAAACGCAAGAAATGCTTCACGCTAAAAATAGGTGTGGCGGTGGTACTTCCCCGGTCGAACTACACTGGTTCTACCACCTCTAACTGCATTCAAAAACTGTTTCCAACTGTCCATTTCGTGCGGTAAAAATCCCACATAACCCTGCGTTGCTCCCACGGCGTCGGGTATCTTTTGAAGGTTTCTCCCCCGAAAACAAAAAAAATGGCAGCTCAAATTCGGGGTGGAGGTCTACACTGCGTATGTACCAGGGGCAGCCCGTGGCTATACTACGGAGGACTAAGATGGTCGCCTCATATAAAGTGAAAAACCGAAAATTTCGCAAGACACTCCAACAAGCTTTATATATACACTAGCTTTTGCCCGCGGCTTCGCTCGCGTGGAATTTAGTCTGCCACATAAAGTTTGCAAGGTGGTAGAGCAATTGTTCAACCAGGGAGGCATCACCGCCGCACCTATTTCTACCGTGAAGCAGTTCTTGTGTTTCATTTGAAGGATGTGCCTGCCGGCTCACTTTTATATGAGACGATCATCATAGTCCTCGGGAGTAGCAAGGCATCTGTGATCTACTTCAGATTGAACCCTTGCCCTACTTCCTAAGGCGATTAACATACGGTACCGCTCAATGCCACGGTAGGCGGTGAAGCGGATCTCATGTTGTATTGGGGTTTAATAAATCCGTTGATGCCTCACAAACGTACACCGACTGGCCGCGCGGTCCAGCGGTGTTCTCATCACCACCTTGTCTCCGCGCGAACTACAGTGCGCCTCACACACGGGCTGTCGCCTAACAGCGCGGATCATCGTTGAAGCAAAAATGCATTTCGATGTCGAAAAGTTTATTTTGATGATCGGTCCATCCGCGCGTACAGGTACGTAAACCGCCTTACCGCGCGGGGCACCGCTATTCGCGGCGGTGCGCGGTGCCGTGTGTTAATCGCCTAAATCAGTGTGTTCAAATTTCAAAACACAGGCACGTATATTAATTTCAATTAGTTTTGTCGGCAACAGATATTAATGCTTACTCTGAAATTAAAAGTTTTAAGAAAGGGTCTCAAAACGCGTGACGGTTACCAACGCGCAGTTGGCTAGCGTGGTCAACTACGACCTAAACTACTGCTAATCTGACATATGTGTCGAGTTGTGTTACATTAAAAGGTCGATGACGATTGAATAACATATTTAACCTTTCCGCTGTTTCATTCTCATTGACTTTTTTCTTTTTTGTCGAGGGAGAAACCTTCAAAAGGTACGCTGTGGGAGCGACGCAGGGTTTTCTGGGATTCTTATAGCACCAGGACTTCAAATGGACGCAACTGGAGTCCTCTGAGTGCATTGCCCCATCAGGCTCCTCCCAAGTGAGCGGCTGGGCCCACCACTCCATCTGGTCTTTACCACGATATGCGACCACACGTATGCCACCGTCCGTTCAAGCTCCGTCCATCCTGGCTCTCACGATATCATGCGACCACACACACATGCTGACATCTTTCCCGAAGTTGCTGACTGGGTGTTTGGAGCTCTCCGTCTAGCCGCCCGCAACCCCGAAAGCTCCTTTTTTAGTTGCCTCTTAGCACAGACAGAGGATTCCTTATTCCTGGAACTACAGAGACGTCATTGACCTTTCACATTTTGCTCCGTGTTTTATAACCATTCAAATATGAATATCATACAACTTCGTTGTATACGGCGGCGGCGCACGGCGCGTACTGCCGGTCAATCAATTGACTACGCAATATGTTATACTCGTAATATCTTCTAAACTACTATCCAATTTACATGGTGTAAAAGGCAGGTTCAATCTTTATTAGATGCTTGATTTTTTGAAATCATTTATTTTGATAAGGATTAATATTTAGTTTGTATAAAACCCATGGAAACATCAACTTGAAATTTTTAAAATTTTCAAAGTATAAAAAGAGTTATTGTGGGTTATACATAAAATATAGATATATGCTGTCGCGGACTTTTCTTTAGATCTATGTGAGCCAAACAATCCCACCATACATTATATTTGGATATCTCCAACGGTTTAGGCAGCGTACGCGAAGATAGCTCTCAGAGCACAACTTTTTTTCCGACTAACCTGATATTTCTCGTTATATTACAACCTTATAAAAAAAAATCATTATAAATTATAGCCCATGTGTTATTCTGATGTATAACCTATACTACTGTAAAGTTTCAACCTAATCCGTTGAGTAGTTTTTGCGTGAAAGAATAACAAATACACATACATCCTCACAAACTTTCACATTTATAATATTAGTAGGATTGTCCATTGCGAAACCGCGTGTCCGTCCGTTGGTAAACCGCCGATGGCTTTATTTGTATTGCGCAAGCAGCCATGTGTCTTGAGAAAAGTTTAAAGTTTAAGTAAACTCCATGGTTTTTTGTTGCAAAACACATTTTGTACGGTGTGAATTGCGAGCTACTTGAGAGCCGAGTCGATAAAAGCCTTTATAGTGAAAATTTAATTTTTCGAAGGATTTGTAGGGTTGTATTTGTAAATATTTTTTTACTCTTTATATAAGATTAAAGTAGCAAACTAACACGTAGCCCACCTGGTGGTAAGTGGCCACAGCCGCTAGTAGGTATCGGTAATAAACAAATAAAATCATTTTTTGAAGTGAAACTTCTTTAGGCGCATGAGGGTAAAATTTTTACAGATGAAACGTCACGCCGGTATGCAACGGAAGTGTCGGAAGAGAGAGAGAGAGAGTGATCGAGACTGATTGAGAGAGAGTAAGACAGGGCGAACGTAGCATGAGCAACTAGCCGTGGAGTGAGAGTAGGGAGCAAGCGAGTGAGAAAGATTGAGAGAAAAAGTGAGACAGAGCGAACGTCGTATCACGCCTTTTTTTTACTCTATATATAACATTAAAGTAGCAAACTAGCACGTAGCCCACCTGGTGGTAAGTGACCACAGCCGCTAGTACGTATCGGTAATAAACAAATCATTAAATATACTTGAACCTGGCGATAAGGCAGACGGGCTGAAATGAGCTTCCTCCTGAGTTATTCCCGGAGCGTTATAACATGGGGCTTTTTCAATAAAGGTGCGAAAAGAGCTCTCTTTCAAAGCCGGCGATGCATTGGCGATTCCTGGTGTTGCAAGTGACCATAGGCGACTGTGACTACTTTCCATCAGGTGGACTACGTTTGCTACTTCAGCCAGATAAAAAAAACAAAAAACCAAAATCGTGACGTCATAGGATTGACATCCGGGCGTAAGTTATATATATACAAATACGAGATGCTGCAGTCATTATGTCAGAATGTGGTTTTTAGGGTCTTCCAGTTATTTAAGGGTCCGTCGGGCGTAACGAAACCCCTTCGAAAATTTACCCGCCTCGGTCAGACGAAGGGTAATGTTTTTCGGGCATATGTATGTATGTGTGTCCATTAACTTTGGCACACACTACAACACAAACGGTTTGGTCGATTGTAACATATGACATATCATTTGAAACGACTTATTAGTGACAGTTTGAAGGTGGTAGAACCAGTGTAGTTCGACCGGGGAAGTACCACCGCCACACCTATTTCTAGCGTGAAGCATTTCTTGCATTTCGATAGAAGGGTGTGGTTGCCGGCACACTTTCACATGAGGCGACCATCGCAGTCCTCGGGAGTAGCAACACATCTGTGATTGACTTCAGATAGGTTCTCTATGTTCTATATGAAGTTGCTTACAGATTTCCATGGGCAGTGGTGACCACTTACCATCAGGTGGACTGCATGCTCATTTACTACTTCATTATTATAAAAAAAAGTGACATAGGTTATAAAAATGGTGCGAGCTATCAAAACATAACGGGGGTTTAATACAGGAAATAAATATGGCATAGTAGACACAGAGTTTTCTTTTTTACGAAATAAATGATTTTATTAAATAAACATTTATGTTTCAACTCAACTCAATTCAGTTCAGCGTGGCGACGCGTCGCCACGCTAAACGATCGATCGTCGATCTAACCCGCCGCTACAGATGTTTCACATCAAAACTTGTAATTTATTTTTAAAATATATGTCTACGGAACCCATACAAACATGACGTACGTATATTTTTTTCGAAAACAAGAACCTCAATCGAGCACGTGCACGTAATGCGACGGAGCCAAATTCCTATCTTTTTTTCATTCTTTCTTTACCTTTTCGTTTCTTTTATCTTTTTTCATCGGAATAAATACGGGCCACATCGGAACGACATTGGAGGCTTCGATTGCCGATTGCTGATTTTGAGTGAGCGGCCATTGCGTACAACCCATTATTGTCCCACTGCTGGGCGCGGGTCTTCTCTCAGAATTAGAGTTTTAGGCCATAGTCCACCGCGCTGGCCAAGTGCGAATTGGTGGACTTCACACACCTTCGAGAACTTTTTTTTTTTTTAAAGAACTCTCGGGTGTGTAGGTTTCCTCACGATGTTTTCCTTCACCGAAAAGCAGTGATAATTAATTCATAATACGCACATGAATCATTGGTGCGTGCCTGGGTTTGAACCTCGGACCTCCCGATCGAGAGGGCAAGTTTCAACCATTAGGCTATCACTGCTCTTAGCAGTTACCCACTGCTACACCGCTGCACCGTCACCTTAGCAGTTACTATGTATCCTTACTATGTTTCGACGACCCGCGTGGCGCAGCGGTTACCATACCGGTCTGACGCGCAATGGGTTCCGGGTTCGATTCCCGGCTAGACAGGTATCTGAATGATGAGTTTAGATTCCTGTTCTGGGTCTGGGTGTATGTGTTCGTCTTGTGTGTGTCCATGGTACCTACGACACAGGAGAAAATCCTACTGTGGGGCTATGAGTGTAGAAAGCGTGTGCGTGTGTGTATCTTCAAAGTTTGAAGGTATAATCAGTGGATCCGTTGGATTCAGAGGGCACAGGACCGGTTGGAGCGCCATTTAGGGGAGGCCTATGTTCAGCAGTGGACATCAAAAGGCTGATGGATGGATGATAATCAGTGGACGATAACTCTTCGAGGGATATGGTCGCGTCGTATAAGTGTGCCGGTAACCACACTCTCCTACGTAATTGTAAAATCTTTTACACGCTGAAAATACATATAGGGGGAGGGGGGGGGGAACGGTTCAACTACATTGGTTCTACCATATGACATGTATAATGTCTGATAATAAGTCATAAGTCATAATTATTTATTTGCATAAATGTGGTTACAAGGTTTGTTCACAATTTAAAAGTTTCTCACATTTCCCATGTTTGGCGTGCAAAATACATTTTTATAGAGTCAGTATGGTATTGTTTAATTAATGTCAATTATAATATTAATAGAATAAAATAATGATTAGGGCATAAATTCTTTCAAAGTATATCAACATTTTTCAAATATACGGAATACGGAACCCTTACTGCGCGAGTCCGACTCTACTTTTTAACCGACTTCCCAAAGGAAAGAGGTTATCTATTCGTCACGTATATTTTTTTTTTTTTTTTTTTTTTTTTTTTTTTATGTATGTTCGGGCGAAATGGCTAGAAATCGTCGACCTACCGACACGATTCATACGACATTGTATGCGACTAGTTTCACAGGCAGTCCCATATTGAGGAAAATGAAAACCTTCCGGCGGTTTTCCCGGAAAATTGGAAAATGTCGGTTTCTTAAAATCTTGAATAACTTGGGTGTTTATAAACCGATTTCCATTTTCTTTCTTTCATTTGATAGGAAATTTCGTCACGCAACTTTTTCTCTTGGACATGGGTATGCTGTGATGCTTAACTCTTTGAGTTATGGGGTGGAAACCACCACCACTCCTCAAGTTTTTTAGATAATTTGAGATAACTCGGCTTCTGCCGAATCGATTCTTATGAAACTTGGAATATGTATTATATATCTATGCTTATATAGGTTGACGAAAAATTTGACTTTCAACTCTTCGATCCTGATGATGCAGGGTTACAGCTATCCTAAACTATAACATTAGCTATTTGGTGCTTACATATATGTAACAAGATTACTAAGCAGAGACATGTGATGAAAACTTGACCTTCAACTCCTCAATCCTGATGATGCAGGGATGCCTCAAGCCTAAACCATTGGGGTTGACCATTTGGTGCTTATGGATATGTTATAACAATACTAAGCAAAGTCATATTAAAAAAAATGACCTTCAACTCCTCAACCCTGATGATGCAGGGTGCTGTCAGCCCAAGCCGTAGGTGATGGCCATTTAGTGCTTACGGATATATAATAAGATAGCAAGGCAAAGATGTACGATGATAAATTTGACCTTCAACTCCTCAACCCTGATGATGCAGGGGTACTGCAGGCTTAAACCATAAACGTTAGACATTTGTTGCTCACGGATTTGTAATAACATTGCTAAGCAAAGGTATACGACGAAAAATTGGACCTTCAACTCCTCAATCCTGATGATGCAGGGGTATTGAATGCCTAAGCCATAAAACTTAGCTATTTCAATCTTACGCATTCAAAATGATATTTAAAAAAATGTAAGGTAAAACATTAGAAAAATGGTTGTATACGGTGGAAAATTGGACCTTCAACTCCTCAATCCTGATGATGCTGGGGTGCTTCAAGCTTAAACTATAGGCGTTAGCTACATGATCGCTACGTATATCTGATAAGATTACTAAGCAAAGATATAAGATGAAAAATTTGACCTTCAACTCCTCAACTCTGATGATGCAGGGGTACTTCAGGCTTAAACTATAGGCGTTGGCCATTTGATGCTTATGGGTATGTAATATATTTACAAAGCGAAGACGTATGATAAAAAAGTTGACCTTCAACTCCTCAACCCTGATGATGCAGGGTACTGTAAGCCCAAGCCATAGAAGTTGGGGATCTGTTGCTTACGTGCATGCGATGAGATTACATAGAAAAGATATGACATGATAATTTTGACCTTCAACTCTTCGGCCCTGATGATGCAGGGGTACTTCAGGCTTAAACCATAGGCGTTGGCCATTTGATACTTATGGATATGTAATATATTTACAAAGCAAAGACGTATGATAAGAAAATTGACCTTCAACTTCTCAACCCTGATGATGCAGGGTACTGCAAGTTTAAACCATAAGCATCGGCCATATGGTGCTTACGTATATGTAATGAGATTACTAAGCAAAGATATAACATGATAAATTTGACCTTCAACTCCTCAACCCTGATAATGCTGGGGTCCTTCAAGTTTAAACCGTAGGCATCGGCCATATTGTGCTTACGTATACATAATGTTGTTGTTCACAATACCAACAATGAGTTTCGGAGAGGATATAATTATGATCAAAAATTCCACTTTGAATACAATTACCTGAAAGATGCAAGAGTACTACCAACCTTTTTAAATTGGATGGGTTATTTTTATCAGTATCAGTTGAATTATACTCTTAGTTATAAGGTTTATATTACTTTTTCTACTTTAAATATTGATAATTATAGGTCTATTCTTTAAATAAATGTTTACTCAGAAAAAGTTGTTTTATTCGGTTAGGTTAGGTTCGAACAGATTTTTTTAATTCAGAATCTAAGGGAGGGGGCGCGGTAGCGCCCCCGACCGGTTGTGTCAAAGAAGTCTATTTTTAGATGATGACGTCAGCACATAATTTTATTCATCCGAAAATCGGACGAATAATTAATTTTATTCATCCGGTTAGCGGACGACTAGCAACAGCCATAACTGATTTTATCGTGACTGAAAAGCGTGAAAAAAAAATTTTTAAACAAAAAATACAACCGACTTCCATGCCACATAAAAGTAAAAAATAATTTAAATACATGTTGGTTTAGAGCAAACACAGTACTTAGTACATAGTTCCGAAGTCGGCGCTCACCATATTTTGCTGGATCATGACGAAACTACATGTATCTTATATGAGCGCCGACTTCGGGACTATGTACTAAGTACTGTGTTTGCTCTAAACCAACATGTATTTAAATTATTTTTTACTTTTATGTGGCATGGAAGTCGGTTGTATTTTTTGTTTAAAAATTTTTTCAGAATTATTTATCTTAAAAAGTATAGTATAGTATCTTAAAAACGAATCACAAGTTTTGCTTCACGTATGAACATATAAATTGAACTCGTACGTTGCACGTTTACGTTTATGTATTCAGCCATAGAGCAGTGATAGCCTAATGGTTGAAACTTGGCCTCTTAATCGAGAGGTCCGAGGTTCAAACCCAGGCACGCACCACTGATTTATGTGCGTATTATACATTAATTATCACTGCTTTTCGGTGAAGGAAAACATCGTGAGGAAACCTACACACCCGAGAGTTCTTTAAAAAAAAAAAAGTTCTCGGAGGTGTGTGAAGTCCACCAATTCGCACTTGGCCAGCGCGGTGGACTATGGCCTAAAAACTCTCTCATTCTGAGAGAAGACCCGTGCCCAGCAGTGGGACAATAATGGGTTGACGACGATTCAGCCATATCTTGCAAACGTAAATTAAAAAAAAACGCTTAAAACGCTTTCTACACACATAGCCCCACAGTAGGATTTTCTCCTGTGTCGTGGGTGCCATTGACACACACAAAGACGAATACACATACACCCAGACCCAGAATAAGAATCTAAACTCATCATTCAGATACCTGTCTGGCCGGGAATCGAACCCGGGGCCCACTGCGTGTCTGACCGTTATGGTAACCGCTGAGCCACACGGGTCGTCACATTATGCTTGTTTTGACGATACATCTAGAATCCTTGTATCAATTTCCGTTGTGCAACATGGAAACAATTACGCACAATTAAGTATATTATATAAATAATAATTATATAGGATTGGCATTCTGTGGCGACGATCACAAATTTATCTTAATTGCATATAAATAATAGAGCAGTGGTAGCCAAATGGTTGAAACATCTCGATCGGGAGGTCCGAGGATCAAACCCAGGCACGCACCACAGATTTTTCGAAAGTTATATGCGTATTAGAAATTAATTATCCCTGCTTTTCGGTAAAGGAAAACATCCTGAGGAAATCTACACACCCGAGAGTTCTTTAAAAAAGTTCTCCAAGGTGTGTGAAGTCCACCAATTCGCATTTGGTCAGCGCAGTGGACTAAGGCTTAAATCTCTGATTCTAAGAGAAGACTCGTACCCAGCAGCTGGATAATAATAGGTACCCCAAATGTAATGAAAACATATTGTAATTGATCTTTTCCCGTTACAGATAACAGAACTCAAACGCTGGTGAAAGAAACATAAGACAACGAGAATTACAAAACAAACGTCAATTCGTCTGAAAATGTGTGTGTGTTAACATCCAAAATGGGTGTAGATAGAACTGTTTTAGTGCTAGTGTTAGCTCTCGTGTGTATAAACTGTGATAGTGTGCGTGAGTATGACGCTGATATGGACGTGGACCATTTGCTGCGAGGCAGCAGCGAAGTAAAAGGTTCCGTAGATTTCGACGACGATCCGAGCAGAAACATTGAACCCGAGAAAGTGTTCGATTTAGAGTCGAAGGAAGACAGAGAGTATGACGTAGAAATAGTAAATCCAACAGCAATAGACCAAAGAGACGTTACTAGAACTACCGAAATGTATGTAACCACCGAAGCCGAGGCTATACCCGAGGCTTTGGGTCTGAGAAACGAATCTAACATCGAAACACAGAGTTCTATAGAAACGAATGATTTTAACAAAATGGATGATAGGAGAGAAATGAATAGTGAAATTGAACCTAACGATGCTCCAGATACGAAGACGTATGAAACAACAGAAGCGGCAGATACAGCGACGACGATATACAATAATGTTTATAGGAAGGCGATAGAGGATGTCTACGCCAGTCGCGACAACAATGTACCGGTGAGTGATTTACATTATGGCTTAGTTAAACAATCGATGGATAGCGAATGTGTGAGAATTATGTGGAACTAGGTTGTTGCCGCGATAGGGCTACGGCATCCCCTGCCTGTCTTAAGAGGCGAATAAAAGGGGCTTCCGGGGTCGCGGGCGGCTAAAGTGGGAGCTCGAACCAGCCATTCAGGCGACCTCAGGAAGGACGGCGGTACGTGTGGTCGCATACCGTCGTAAAGACCAGACGGGGCGGTGAGCCCAGCTGCCCATCTGGGAGGAGCCCGGATGCGTTCCTTTAGAGATCCCGGAATCCTCTTTATCGTCCACCGGGGGTTTTAGTGCGATAAAATTCCACATAACCCTGCGTCGCTTCCACGGCGTCAGGTACCTTTTGAAGATTTTTCCCTCGAGAGCAAAAAACAAGATAGGTTGTTACCGCGGCTACGCCCGCGGTCATGTCCTTTGTTGTCCCACGTTAAGTGTCCTATATGTTATCCTGACTCGTAAATTAAGTTTTTGCCAAATTCAAGCAAAATCGAAACGGTAGTTTTTACTCGAAAGAGTACAAATATTTAAATGCTTACAAATTAAAATTAAAAATCGTTCGCGCAGACTATACTGTAATCTATCCAACCAATATACATTGAGATCAAATGGGGCACACTGGATTTTGCGCGGGGCGATATTTAAGAGTTTCGTAGATATTGAAATGTTTTTATTATCAATAGGTACCACATAGCGTCACTATGCATAAAACAAAGTCGCTTCGCGCTGTCTATCCCTATGTATGCTAAGATCTTTAAAACTACGCCACGGATTTTAATGCAGTTTTTTTAATAGATGCGAGTGATTCAATATTTGTAGTAAAGTTTATGTAAGAATTAGGGGGAGGCGAGTAAGAGCTTTGCTTGCCTTCGCTGATAAGAGCGGTGAGAGGTAAATAATTGTAATAAATCTGGAAATATTTCACTATTTTCTTATAAACAATATCTACATTTCAGGCCGAAACCACACCGAGCCAAGCGTCAACTCCTCAAACGACCGAACGGTCCACATCACCACCGGACGACAGCATGGAGGCCTCGCCGAAGGCCGAGGAAGAAGAGGCCGAGGCTGGTGCACAGAGGAACCCTAAGACTGAAAATTGTACGTTATTTTAACAACTCTTGTAGGTTATTTTAACAACTCATACTTACCTACAAAGAAAGGTTGGAAGTAGCAAAACGACCATACAGTCCACTTACTAGTAATAAATATGACGGATGGGGTGGTTCTTTTTCGCTCATCGTATCAGGTACCCTACTGTGGGCTCTGTTAGGGAATGTTACGAGAATAAATTGCAGACCTGATTTTAACACACAGTATATTGCCGAATTAAACTTGTTACAATCATTGTATTAATCAAACTAAATTAAGTAGGCAAGTAATCGTAGCACTAAGAACGCGGGATGATTTTAGAGTCGTCTGCTTCGGCCGACCGTCAACGATAGACTGAGGTGTCGGCCATTAAACTGGTACAACCCTAACTTCATCGAACGCCACTAGATGGCGCTGGCGTTCCGGTGTTGCCACAATACCGCCATTTCCGACAAATATAATAATAGTAGTTCAGAAAGTCCGCCCATGGAAAATTACCTTCCCCGCCACGGAAGAAAAATCGCTCTAATTTATCTTACTATGAGCTAAGGGTGAGGGGGGGGGGGGAATCCAGAATAGACTCAGAAATTAGTCGACAAAAACAAACGAGAGGACTGTTTTAAGATTTTTTCTATTCTCTTGATCGCTGACTCACTTTTATACTATTTCACATCTATAATTAACTTAAGATAAGCCTTGATCTGTAATAAGTTGCTTACAGATGTCCAGACGGCAGTAACCACTTAAGACCTTAAGACCGTAGCAAATAAGTATGCAGTACATCTCGTCCCTGTAGCCTCGGGGTCAGAATAGGGCTACGGTATCCCCTGCCTGTCGTAAGAGGCGACTAAAAGGGGCTTCCGAGGTTGCAGACGGCTAGAGTGGGAGCTCGAAACGTTCGGTCAGGCAAGCCCGGGAAGGACGGCGGTATGTGTGGTCGCATACCGTCGTAAAGACTAGACGGAGCGGTGGGCCCAGCCGCCCATCTGGGAGGAGCGCGATGGGGCTGCGCGCTCGGAGGATTCCGGTTGAAGTCGTTTCGAGATCCCGGAGTCCTCCTTTTCAGCGCCGAGGACGGCCACCGGGGGGGTTTTAGTGCGGTAAAAATCCCACATAACCCTGCGTCGCTCCCACGGCGTCGGGTACCTTTGGAAGGTTTCCCCCTCGAAAACAAAAAAAAAAAAGTATGCAGTACATCTGCATCTGCATACTTATTTGCTACGGTCTGGTACGTCCACCAATTCGCACTTGACCAGCGCGGTGGACTATGGCCTAAAACTCTCTCATTCTGTGAGAAGACCCGGGCCCAGCAGTGCGACAATAATGGGTTGACGAGACATCTGCATACTTACTTGCTACTTCAATCAGATAAAAAAAGACTTTCTATACAAGACTAGGAGAACCCGTGACTGTGACTGTAATGGTCGCCTCATATAAAAGTGTGCCGGAAACCACACCCTTCCATCGAAACGCAAGAAATGCTTCACGCTAGAAATATGTATGGCGACAAGGTAATGCAACGAGTACCGTTCCATTACCTTGTCGTCTTATAAGTTGTCTTATAACTGGTTGTCGTCAATCCATTATTGTCCCACTGCTGGGCACGGATCTTCTCTCAGAATGAGAGAGTTTAGGTCATAGTCCACCGCGCTGGTCAAGTGCGAATTGGTGGACTTCACACACCTCCGAGAACTTTATTTTTGAAGTGAAACTTCTTTATCGGGGTTGGAAAAAAAAATTGTGTAACATTTTTTCGTTACGCGCCATCTTTTTCTGTTACGCGCCATCTTTTTTTCCGTTACGCGCCATCTTTTTCTTATCCCTACCACGCGTGATATTAAATAGATTACTATAGATTAGATTATTAGATAAAGTTTAATAAATGCCTTTTATTCTAATCTAATTTAACTTTATCTAACCAATTTCTGTAAAGTTGCATATAGTAAATTATTTTTTGAAAAATAACGTCATAAAGAAGTTTCACTTCTTACGAGTGTACGCTAGTACACGCACACATTTTTTTTTATATTATAGACTGAATAGTCCATACAGCAGTCGCCACTTGCTACCAGGTGGACTGTTCGTTTGCTACTTAAATGCAAATATTTCAAAAAAACTTGACAAACGAGGTCGCAGGCAAACGCTAGTCCGTAACGCGATGGTACTTCACTGTTTCTATCACCTTGTTGTCTTATAACTGGTTCTACCACCTTATTGTCTTATACTAAGGTCCCCCCCCTCCTATATCAAGCCTAAAGAACTTTAAGTCTACAAAAAGGCAATTCCGCAACGCCTAGTGATTACCTTTACGTCATCACAGCTGTACACTTTCTACATGATTTATGTGCAATTTGCACTTCGCAATTAAGACATGGCTGCTTATTATGAGCGCGGTGTAGAGGACCGTACTCGCCCCCCTCCCACCACTAGATCATTAAGTAGGCACCTTACAATAAAAAACGAATGTTCCGTATGTGTGTACATTACATTTACATACGACGGACCTTTTTTTTTTGTTCTCGAGGGGCAAACCTTCAAAAGGTACCCGACGCCGTGGGAGCGACGCAGGATTATGGGGGATTTTTACCGCACTAAAACCCCCCCTGTGGCCGTCCTCGGTGCTAATAAGGAGGACTCCGGGATCTCGACACGACTTCAACCGGAATTCTCCGAGCGCGCTGCCCCATCGGGCTCCTCCCAGATGGGCGGCTGGGCCCACCACTCCTTCTAGTCGTTACGACGGTATGCGACTACACATACCGTCGTCCTTCCCGGGATTTCCTGACCGAACGGTTCGAGGTCCCACTCTAGCCGCCTGCAACCCCGGAAGCCCCTTTTAGTCGCCTCTTACGACAGGCAGGGGATGCCGTAGCCCTATTCTGATCCCGGAGCTACAGACATACATACGACGGACCTAGTGAGAAGACTCAAACGGACTAAGCCCTTTGAGCTAGTGATATAACATAGTGTTAGTGAAATAGTGACTTAATTAAATCATAGAACACTACAAAAAAATGTAGGTCCTACATAGTAAGCTTAGATAAGGTTTTCTGTAAAGCCGTCACTGCCGCCACCGCACACAACTGGGACCCAGCTTACACTGCTACCTAGTTGAGGGCGATGTCGACGGAGAATGCTCATAGCAGTGACGCCAACTTAGAGGTTTTTCCCCCAAATTTAGGGGATTTTCAAGTAGGATGGGGATTTTTTAGGGGTGTAAAATTTTTAGGGGTATTTTCAGGGGTTTTTATAATTTCGACATATAGGTGTTTTTAATGAGAAATCTCCCCGCCAGTCTATATAATCAATGCCTCATGACGAAAAAAAAAGGAAAAAAAACGTCATGCACTATACCCGAAGACCTTTTTTTTTTCGTCGTCAAGTCAGGTTGCCAGGAAGAATTCCAATTAATAATTCATTATGGAGGATTTTAGGGGTTTTTAATGAAGACTTTAGGGGAATACATTTTTGAGAGTTGGCAACAATTTCTCATAGTGGACAATAGTGTAAAGACAAGAATAAAAATAAGCCAATAAAGGGCACGGACGATCCATCTGTAGAGTCCTAGTTGATAAAAAAAAAACACAAGAACAATGTGTCTACCCCTTTATGTTAGAACAAAGAAGTGCAGTATCAATGGACGCCTCCTTCAATAAACAATTATTTAGCAGTTTCAGTCAGATTAGATTAATTACTTATTAGCCTTATGTAAGGCTAGATTTAAAACTTAAAAAAAAAACTTAAAACGCTTTCTACACTCATAGCCCCACAGTAGGATTTTCTCCTGTGTCGTGGGTGCCGTGGACACATACAAAGACGAATACACAAACACCCAGACTCAGAAAAGGAATCCAAACTAATCATTCAGTTAAATGTCTGGCCAGGAATCGAACCCGGAACCCACTGCGCGTCAGACCGGTATGTTAACCGCTGCGCCACGCGGGTCGTCAATCAATATTATTCAACCACCTTGCCAAACTATAACAATCTCTCCTTTCACAGCAGACACGCAATCCAACGACAAACGAAGCTACGAGAAGCCGCGCCCAACGCCAGCTCTCAGCAAGAGCTCCACTCTCAAGAGCTGGCTCGAGGACTCCTGGCTGCGTCCCCCCGCCGGAATCCTGGTGCCCCTGCGGCCGCTTGCTCTCACCAGGGCGCTGGCAGTGTGGAACGATCTCGCCGCTGACGGGCTGAATGTTACTGACATCGTCATTGTTGGATACGACTCTAACGGTAAACTTACTAACCTTTTTATTTTAAGTGGATGGATACCCAGCTGCCCGGGGCAGCAGCTGGGTTATGCCGGACTCTAACCGTGGTTTCTCCTCACACCGAACGGCGGGATCACGGGCACGCCTACGCACTCCCGCGAACCCGTCGCGTGGAGCAAGAAAACTTACTAACCTAACCTAACCTAAGCCTGCCGGCAAAAGCTCATTTTTCACGTCTTTCGCTACCGCGGTCTCAGTATTCGCGGATAAAAAAATCGTGACCTCTTTTTATAAGATTGAAGCAAAAGAACATGCAGTTCACCTGATTGTAAGCGATCACTGCTGAACATGGATGAACTGTAAGAAGTTTCATATAGAAAATAGGTTCTATATGAGAAAATTGTGTTAGGACCGACAGTTTAATCACGCGTAAAGTTTTTTAGGCCAAAAGTAAATCAACATTAATATCAAATGCCATTTGATTCGTCTTCGCCCTAATTAGTGATAATTCAACAATTCCAAAATCGATAATCGATCCATTTCGTATTTCCTCAAGGATTCCGCCATTTATGTGATCGGTTTTCCCGTTTTCTCAAAGACATTACACTTCAACAGTTGAAATAGCTTTGAAAAGCAATCGTTTTTGATAGTAAATGACACTGATTCGTCATTTTCCTGTTCATATTTATAGCCAAGTGTTCGAGGTTTTTCCTTTTTTACTTTTTTTAGTGTTCCGTATCAAATGGCAAAAAACCTGCCATACAAATCCGGCCTCGTATATATAAATAAATCTGCTAGATTCTATCATTAGGGCCACGAAATATTACCTTCTAATTGTTTTTTATCTAATTGAAGTAGCAAACGAGCATGCAGTCCACGTGAACGTAAGTGGTCACGGCCGTATGGACATCTGTAAGCAACTTCACATAAAATATGGGTTCTATTTGAAGTCAAACACAGATGCGTTGCTACTCCCGAGGACTATGATGGTCGCCTCATATAAAAGTGTGCCGGCAACCACACCCTTCCATCGAAACGCACAAAATGCTTCAGTTTAGAAATTGGTGTGGCGGTGGTACCTACCGGTCGAACTACACTGGTTCTACCTCATTGCGATATATTCGGTAGCCACGGCAATAAGTCGCGCGGCACATTCGCTTGGGTACAACAAATTATTGTTCCACTGCTGGACACAGGTCTTCTCTCGCAATGAGAGAGTTATAGGCCGTAGTTCCACCGCGCTGGCCAAGTGCGAATTTGTAGACTTCACACACCTCCGAGAACTTTTTTTTTAAGAAATCTCGGGTATGTACGTTTTCTCACGATGTTTTCCTTCCTTCACCGAAAAGCAGTGATAATTAATTTCTAATACGCACATAAATCAGTGGTGCGTGCCTGGATTTGAACCTTGAATCTCCCGATTGAGAGCGCAAGTTTCAACCCTTAGGCTATCTTACTGATTCATAAATTATAAGTTTATACTTCAGTCGCGC
>OX453086.1:5550029-5625439 GCA_949699795.1 Spicauda simplicius | reverse complement strand
GGAGGTGGGAGGTACCACAGTCACACCTTTTTCTACAGATACATCTCACATGATAAAAATGATATATGCATACTTGTTACTCTTTGGGGCAAAAACTACAGATCAAATTTCATTTAGATTTGGCGCCCACATAGTTTATAACCCGGACTAAGACATTGAATACTCATTACTGTGCTAAACATGAGAAAAGCCAGGGCAACTAGCTAGTATATTTATACACAAACATTTGTTGTTGTGCAAAATATCATATTAAAAATTATGTCACGTTTGTCATCAGTGCAATTGTTTCCGAATTAGGTCACTGTCAGACTGAATGCTAGAAGCTATTAATCAAGTTCAGAATTTGACCTTGTTATGATCAAACCACGTACTGAGCGAAACACTGCCTTATCTAATAAGATATGATTGATTAAAGCTTACATCTCTGTAGCAAACGGGCATGCAGTCATCTGAGGGTAAATGGTCACTACCGCTCATGGATATCATTCTGTAAGCAACTTTATATAGAATAGTATTATATGGGGTATCATAGTATATGGGGAGTAGCAAATCATCTGTATACAATGACAGATGCTTTGCTACTCCCCAGGGACCCCAGGGTTAAAACGGTTATCTTCTATGAAAGTGAACTGTCGAAACAGAAGAATCTTCACGCTAGAAACGTATATATTTTTGTAAAGATTGCTGTTGCAATAAGTAAGTGGTCACTACCGTCCAAGGACATCAGTAAATCAACACCGGCGATGTATTGGCGACTCCTCTGGTGTTGCAAATGTCCATAGGCGAAGGTAACCACTTTCCATCCCGTCAGCCTTATCGTTAGCTACAAATATATAAAAAGAAAAAAAATCATATAAAACAAGGGTTCAATCTGAAGTGAATCATAGATGCGTTGCTACTCCTGAGGACTAAGATAGCTTAATGACATGAGCCGGCAACGACCAAATATAACGGTGGTATCACCCTGGTCAAACCATACCCGTTCTACCTCATAAACATTCACGCCACGTTTGGTTTCCTATGAATTTAATTACAGATCAACATAACATTACCATAGGTGATAAAAATATAAGATATACCGAGCTGTTTTTGCATGACAATCACGTCATCGATATAGATAAAGTGCAGATCAAAGCGTGACAGGCTGTCAATGTAATAAGAATGCATATTATTATGTTAATCAATATGAGTAATGGACTCGTCAGTTGTCGTACTAAAACTAGTTGTAAGATGTACTTCAATAGCGAAATATGATAACCATAATTCGATACTAATATTATAAATGTGAATGTGAGTTTGTTACGCTCTCCTATGAAAAGTACTGGACATAAAATAGCTCCTTGAGGAACCCAACTATTAAAAATATTGTTTAAGGATATACTACTGAGTTCATTGAACTATTATCTTTTTATCTAAATCTCTATGTCTCACATTATTGAATGTAAATTTTACTGTGCGATCTACCAATTACTAATTTATTTGCCGATCCCTAGAACTTCTGACGACAAAACATAAAACCCAAATACTTTTTCAAAATTTGCATCACCGCCATTTGTCGATAAAACACGTGCTTAGACTCTGCGATTTACCAATTGCCAAATTATTTGCCGATCTATCTAATTTCATACAAAAACAATTAGCTCACATAGCTCAAATTTGCATCTGTGGCAATGACAAAAAAGCCTCAGTCGATTTTTATAGGGTTCCGTACCCAAAGAGCAAAAACGGAATCTAATAAGGTTCCTTTTTCATCGGTAAGACTCCACTCTTAGTCTAGCCGCCTGTCTGTCATCAGGCTCGATCCATCTAATTTCAATCCAAATAGTTCTCCAAAATTTGCATCTGTGGCAATAACAGAAAAGCCTTAGTCGATTTTTTTAGGGTTTCGTATACAAAAGGTAAAAATGGCACCTAATAGGGTTCCGTTTTCACCGGCAAGGCTCCACTCTTAGTTTAGCCGCCTGTCTGTCATCAGGCTGTATCTCATGAACCGTGATGGCAAGACAGTTGTAATTTCCACAGATGATGTATTTCTGTTGCCGCTGTTACAACAAATACTAAAACAGAATAAAACATGATTTTTGGCATACTTTATAGATAATGGCACGGAACTGTTTTACGCGAATTCTATTCGTTCTTAGCCGGTTATTTGTCTAGTCAATTTCGCGAGTGCTTATCACCCCCGATCGATTGATCGCTATTGAAAGTTTCTCCCCGAATAAAATAATAGATATCAAATGATCTGGTTTCAGCCGTTGCCCATTCATCAATCATTACAATTAATATTAAGATACTCATTGTCACAACATCGGTATCATGACACGCCTTGAAATAAAAACTGGCTAAGTGCGAATTGGACTCGCACACGAAGGGTTCGCTATAGCATATATAGCATATGTCGTCAACCCATTATTGTCCCACTGCTGGGCACGTGTCTTCTCTCAGAATGAGAGAGTTTAGGCCATAGTCCACCGCGCTGGCCAAGTGCGAATTGGTAGACTTCACACACCTCCGAGAACTTTTTTGTTTTTTTAAAGAACTCTTGGGCGTGTAGGTTTCCTCACGATGTTTTCCTTCACGGAAAAGCAGTGATAATTAATGTATAATACGCACATAAATCAGTGGTGCCTGGGTTTGAACCTCGGACCTCCCAATTGAGAGGGCAAGTTTCAACCATTAGGCTATCAATGCTCAATATCACTATCCTCTCAATTGGGAGGTCCGAGGTTCAAACCCAGGCACGCACCACTGATTTATATAGCATATATAAAAAAATATTTTTTAGCTATCTGGCTATAAGATTAATGAGATACAGCCTAGTGATAGACAGACGTTAAATTAAGTTTAAGACATTTTATTCAATTCGTATTTTGTAACAGGCCTATGGAGGATTTTACAAAAGATGTATGGGGACCGGGGAGGTAACACCTACATACCTATTCCCAGGGCCTGATTAACCCTTAGGCTAATTAGGCTGCAGCCTAAGGCGCAAGAATTGAGGGGTCGCGCTGGTATCGTGTTTTCGCATGCACTATTAATCTAGCATCATTGCATCTACCCTACATATTTCAACTAGACCGAGACAAAACACTAACACTCCGGAGGATGTAGATTTGGCGACCTTTTTACGCTCGACAAGCTGTAGTTAATACTTTTTCTTTTTTTTAGTTCTATATACATTTGTTTCAGATGTTCATGGGCTTCAGTTATCACGTACAATAAAATTGACTATATGCTAGTTTGCTACTTCAGACTTATAAAAAATGAAGATTTGGCAAAAAAGTCAGCAGATTTGTCTTTTTGAAGTGAAACTTCTTTATCGGGGTTGGAAAAAAAAATAGTGTAACATTTTTTCGTTACGCGCCATCTTTTTCTGTTACGCGCCATCTTTTTTTTCCGTTACGCGCCATCTTTTTCTTATCCCTACCACGCGTGATATTAGATAGATTATTATAGATTAGATTATTAGATAAAGTTTAATAAAAGCCTTTTAATAAACTTTATCTAATTTAACTTTATTTAAACAATTTCTGTAAAGTTGCATATAGTAAATTATTTTTTGATAAATAACGTCATAAAGAAGTTTCACTTCTTACGAGAGTACGCTAGTACACGCACACATTTTTTTTATTTGCATCAACTCGTCTATATGCATATTTTGATTTCTTTTCCTTTTTCATACCTTGTTTTCACACGGAAAATAGGAAGCTTATATCTGTCTAGACGAGACTAAACAATTTGTTTGGTCTTCACGGTTTGACCGGCTCTTTATATTTTTCAATGTCGTGTTTTAAATAATTCTATACATTTTCCTTTTCATTATATCAATGTACACTATTGTACCAAGTTTGTTATTATTCTTTCAAGCTAGTAAAGAAAGAATCTTTAGTTTATTCTATCAAATTAGTCTAGTCTTGACCTTTTTATCAAATTTAAGTAGCAAATGGTCATGCAGTCCACCTAAAGGTACATGGTAACTGACGCCTATGGAAGTTTTTTTTATCTGACCGAAATAGCAAACGAATATGCAGTCCACGTGATGGTAAGTGGTCACTGCCGCTCATGGACATCTGTAATCAACTTCATACCGAATATGGGTTCTATCTGAAGTCAATCACAGATGCGTTGCTACTTCCGAGGACTAAGATGGTCGCCTCATATAAAAGTGTGCCGGCAACCACAACCTTCCATCGAAACACAAGAAATGGTTCACGCTAGAAATAGGTGTGATACATGTGGATTGTACGGCACTTCATATAGAATGGAGGTTCTATGTGAAGTGAATGGTGCGTTGCGTTTAACATAACGATAAGGCAGACGGGCTACCTGATGGAAAGTAGTCACCGTCGCCTGTGGACATTCGCAACACCAGTGAAGTCGCCAATGCATCGCCGGTTTTGAAGGAGAGCTCTTTTCGCACCTTTCTTGAAGAACTCCATGTCATAGCGCTCCGGGAATACCTCAGGAGGAAGCTCATTCCACAAATTGCACGTCCGTGGCAAAAACGAGCAAGCAAACCAACCCGTGGAGGACCGCCACGAGTCCAGCTGGTGTGGAACTTCGTAACTTCGATATGGTCAAGGCACAAAATACGAATGAAACAAAGTAGAAAGTTTATAAAGTAATCTGTCGATAGATCTTAATTTTTCTAGGAAAGAAAGAATTTACGTTTTCTTAAGATTTTATCATAAAAGATCAATTTGTCAAAAACCTCACACCCGTTGTCACTAGTATAACATCTACAAAGTTATTGCCAAAACAAACTGAAAATACAGCATATAAGCTTGTTAAAACAACTCTTTGAACATATACCATTCAAACTTCATATCATAACGATCAAAACTCACACCGACCTGACCTATCACCTATTACAAATCATATGTCAATGTCGAACGATTAGCTAAGTTCACATACTGAACTTGATACATATTTTTCGCAATCCGATCGTGAATGAGAATCGTGTTTGTGTTCGTTAGATGCATCTGTCTAATAACAATTATTTTTTGGTATAGCGGATTTTGTAAATGCAATCCGCTCTTGGACGTCTATAAACAACTTCATATAGAGCATGGATTCTATCTAAAGTCCATCACAGATGCGTTGCTACTCCCGAGGACTATGATGGTCGCCTCATACCTATCAGTGTGCCGGCAACCACACCCTTCTATCGAAATGCAAGAATGCGTCGAGGCATTAAATTGAATTATTGCAGTAGCAAATGAGTGTGCAATCCATCTGATAGTAACCAGTCACTGTCGCCCTTGGACGTCTGTAAGCAACTTCATAGAGAGAAATCAATGGCAGATGCGTTGGTACTCTAAATGATTGAGATGGTCGCCTCATATAAAAGTGTGCTGGCAACCACACCCTTCCACCAAAACACAAGAACTAGTCACGCTAGAAATAATCGCGACGGTTGTACTTCCCCAATCTAACGACTCACTAGTTACCCGTCGCAACGTTCAAAATTCGACCGTCATTCAACTCAAAAACTAAACTTGATATTGCCCAAAGTATTTCCTGAACTCAATTTTTATTAATTTTCAAATTATTTAATACACCCGAAACGTAAAAAGAGGTTTAAGTAACAAAGCTGCATTTAAAATCAATAACGGGTATTTTGACAAAGACAGCTGAGATTTTTGACGTTCTGTGTTTGTGACAAATGCACAGTAGTGTGTGTAACGTTTTTAGTCGATTTTATGTATGTAATATGCATTATTTGAAAAAAATATTAACATTCTGCATTCCTTCTCTACGTCCGCTATAACCGTGCAAAATTTCATACTAATCCGTCCACGGCATATTACTTAAAAATGCACCACAAATTTTTGCTACACGTATTAATATATAGAAGCAGCATTTATATAGCAGCAGCATTTTAGCACCATTAAAATCAAATAAAATTCCACCTTCCTCAGGGCGTGTACTCCGACGCCACCAACGACGGGACCATGAGGGCCCTCACGTCAGCCGCCAAGCTGGTGCCCTACGACAGCGCCCTCTTCGTGGTCACCGATAAGGGCGCTGGCGACCCTCAGCGCATGCCGCTGGCCCTACGTGCGCTGGTTGAGAAGAGACTTAAGGTAAGGCGTAAGGCACCAACAAACCGACGTACAAATAGTTTTTTATTCATAAAAGCTCTACTGCATAGCTATGCAATAGAGCTTTTATGGAGGGCTTTTAGCGAGGTGACCAAATCAAGAAATTCCGTAACGAAAAAAAACCTTGCACCCCCTACTCCGCTTACCATGTAGCGCGACCGAGCGTTCGCTTAACGTGGAAATCGGACGAATATGTAAGCAGCTGTTTCTGAGAAAGTATATAGTATCAAAGAAAAATACTTGAATTAATATCAAAGAAAAAATACTGAACTAATAAATGAATAATTATAATTGCATAAGTTGATTAAAAATGCTATTCAATAGCTTTACCGCGGCAATCCCGGAGTGCCGCACGTTTTTTTATTAATTTGGAAGTAGCTAACGTGCCTGCGGTCCACCTGATGACAAATGGACACTGCCACTTATGGGCATCTGTATGCAACTTCATATAGACCAATGTTGAAGTATTAAGGTTTCTATTTGAAATCAATCACAGATGCGCTGTTACTCCCGAAGACTAGAATGGTCCTTTCTTATAAATAGTGAGCCGGCAACCACACCCTTCTATCGAAACACAATTGCTTCACGTTAGAAATAGGTGTGGCGGTGGTTTCTCCCCGGTCGAACATATACGTTCTTCAACGTTGCAAATTTAATGACATAATAAATTTAATTACGAAAGAGTTGCAACTTTTTGCTGATCAAAATCGAAACTTCCAATTCGAAGCTCACAACAAATAGGAGAATTGAGGAAAAGGGAGATAACCGTCCGGCGGTAGAGTCCCCTTTTATGAGCCGAAAGCAATAATGTAAAAAAGTAACGCAAAAAAGTATGACTTTCGCATTTTAGATATATGAAAATTGTGTTCACATTTTGCAGCTTGTTTTTTGACTTAAAGCGCGAGGTAATTAAAGAGACATAACATTTATGTTTGTACTTTCTAGCACATAATCGTTTTTTGAAGTGAAACTTCTTTATCGGGGTTGGAAAAAAAATTAGTGTAGGATTTTTTCGTTACGCGCCATCTTTTTTTGTTACGCACCATTATCCGTTACGTTACGTTACGTTATCCCTACCACGCGTGATATTAGATAGATTATTATAGATTAGATTATTAGATAAAGTTTAATAAAAGCCTTTTATTAAACTTTATCTAATTTAACTTTATTTAACCAATTTCTGTGAAGTTGCATATAGTAAATTATTTTTTGAAAAATGACGTCATAAAGAAGTTTCACTTCTTACGAGTGTACGCTAGTACACGCACACATTTTTTTTAATTCACAAGACAATAAACTACGTTATTTGGAGCAATTTAAAAATCAAAATTTCGACAAAGAAGGGGATTAAACTCAAAATTCAAGTTAGATTCCCAACTCAAACTGTCGAAATTTTAGGTTCAATGCCTTTTGTTGTCACTTTACGGTAATGAAGACCAAGCCCTCTACCACACGCAAAATAGGTAGTAAATTAATAATAAACGTGTCTAAGTCTTATAAGGTCCATTATTCAATCTTCAGTTAAACAAAGATTTTAATAATAAATGCTGCGTATTTATGTACAAAAAGAATCCATAAACGATACTATAAGTATCGAAAATGTCATAATAATTTCTTCCAATGCAAGTACATAATTTCGTTACATATCATCCTTCATATTTTCATTAATTCTTTCTCCAATAGGTCTACACCATCTGGACAGACCCCAGCTACCCGTCAGCTGAGTCCGAGCAGGCGTTGCAGGACCTGAGGAACGTGTCCGCCCACACCGAGGGCGAGGTCCTGCCTTACTCCCTACAAGTCATGGTGAGTAACTTTATTATGGAATAGAATACGAGTAGAAACAAACGAAAACAGAAACAAACGAGCATACAAAAATATACATAATCATAAATAAACGAATATATGAACAAACGAACATGGAAAGAACCAAACATGGAAACAAATTAACAGAAAAACAAATGAACATAGAAACAAACGAGCATACAAAAATATACATATAAATAAACGAATATATATGAACAGACGAACATGGAAAGAACCAAACATGGAAACAAATGAACAGAAATACAAACGAACATAGAAAATAAAACAAGGCTCGCAACTCAGATC
The DNA here is from genome assembly GCA_949699795.1 of Spicauda simplicius. Lineage (NCBI taxonomy): Eukaryota > Metazoa > Arthropoda > Insecta > Lepidoptera > Hesperiidae > Spicauda > Spicauda simplicius. Next base: position 5,617,223 of record OX453086.1, on the reverse strand, counting down.
TTCTATCGAAAATAATTGTCCATGTAAGTCGATGAGATCCATGTAATACCAAGTCGAATATTAATTTATTCACTCCCTACTTAAGCGACTTTCGGTCTTAAGTTGTTACGTAATTATCTAACATAATCATTTATTATCTAAATAAATAGATTGACTCTAGAATTTTATCCACAGCGAAGTTAAAGGGAGACGAAAATGGCATGAATTGCTTCGAGAAAAGGATGTTATGGCCGTGCCGCGTTTTTGCTCGACTTGACGGTAGCACCGCCGTGCCCCCAGATTAGGAATAAAGCTATATATTAGATTTTTGAATTGTGCGGTTATTTCTGCAAAATTCATTTACATCTTGGCGTATAAAATATTCTTACAATTCGAGAAGCATGTTTTCGGATACAACACCATATTATAATATTAATATATCGAATGCGATTCGTTTTGGTTGTCTGTTATTGTATTTTTGAAAACACGTGTAGTATAGGTAATGTTTAAGTATTCATTGGAAATGTAAATGAGTCATAAATAACACCTAATAACAAGTTTTTGGAGTTCCATACTTGAGCGGTAAAACGGCCTATTACTAAAACTCTGCTGTTTGGTTGTCCGTCAGGCCATCTGTCCGTTTAGCTGTCACCAGACTATCTCATAAACCTTACTAGCTACACGGTTGAAATTTTTTACACATAATCATTACAAGGTGGTAGAACCAGTGTAGTTCGACCGGGGAGGTACCACCGCCACACCTATTTCTAGCGTGAAGCATTTCTTGCGATTCGATAGAAGGGTGTGGTTGCCGCCGCACTGACATGAGACATAGTCCTCAGGAGTAGCAACGCATTTGCGATTGACTTCAGATGGAACCCATGTTCTGTATGAAGTTGATTACAGATGTCCATGGGCGGCAGTGGCCACTTACTATCAGGTGGACTGCATGCTCGTTTGCTACTTCGATTTGAAAAAAAAAACAATGCATTTCTGTTAGCGCTTTAACAACAAATACTAAAAACAGATCAAAATATTTAAAGGAGACACACATACAACAAACTTATTTGTTTTACTCGACCAAGACACTCGACAGTGTGTTTGCCAAGTTGTCTAAAACATTCATTCATAAAGATGATTTATGCCATTTTTTAAAGATTAACACAGCACATTTTTTCAAGATAAAAACGGTACAGAACGTTTACTGCGCGAGCTTGACTCGCACTTGACTGTGTTTCTTAGTTTTTAAAGCATTTTTATTACCGTTAGCAACACCAGTTTAAAAAAAAAAACTAGAAAATAAAATTGCTCCATCTTACAGGACGTGGACAGCACGAGCAACTTCGCTACCGAAGCGGATCTGCAGCAATGGAGCCCCGCGCCGCAGCGGCAAGCCCGCGTGAACCACCGGGCTGATTTTGATATGTTTGACGTAAGGAATAATGATACTATATATCCTCTTCTTATTTTGTCGAAGGGAAACCTTACAAAGGTATCCGACGTCGTGCGAGCGACGCCCGATTATGCGAAATTATTACCGCACTAACCCACGATGGCCGTCCTCAACACTGCAAAGATTACTCTAGAATCTCCAACGGAACGTAACCGGAACTCTCTGAGCGCGTTGCCCCTCCCAGGTGAGCGACTTGGCCCACCACTCTGTCTGGTCTTTACGACGATATGCGACCATGTATTGGTATACATCCTTCTCGGAATCGCCTAGCTGGACTTTTGGAGCTCTCACTCTTGCCGCCCGCAACCCCGGAAGCCCCCTTTTAGTCGCCTCTTAGGACAGGCACCGCGCTGGCCAAGTGCGAATTGGCTTACCGACATAGCTCTCAGGATTAGTAAGCTGAATTGGCAATGGGCAGGCCACATCGTTTGTTCGTTTGGGGTAGAAGAGTCCTCGAATGGAGACCATGTTTAGGCAAAAGGAGTGCAGGCCGCCCCCGACCAGGTGGACTGATGACCTCAAGAAGACGGCGAGTAACCGCTGGATTCAGATGGCTCAGGGCAGTGCGAAGGGTGTGGTTGCCAGCCTACCGGCCGTTTCGTTAATACCCAGCAATTTACATTGCAAATTATAGCCGAAAACATAAACGATGATCGCAGAGACGTAACCAACACCTACTAGCACTGAATACATAATTAGAATAAATTCGTTTTTATGAGTTAAAATATCTCTACACCTTTCCAGACTTTGTAAAAAAACGTAATTGGCGTTTGATTAAACATAATAAACTCATACTAGGAACATTGAATACAAATTCCGTTTTGCGAGCGAAATTATGTATCTTTTCAGACCTATTTAAAAACGTAAGCAGTGATTGAGGACTTATTAATTTATAAAGGATCATATTCATTTTTGAAGTGAAACTTCTTTAGGCGCATGAGGGTAAAATTTTTACAGATGAAACGTCACGCCGGTATGCAACGGAAGTAAAAGAGAGAGAGAGTGATCGAGACCGATTGAGAGAGAGTAAGACAGGGCGAACGTAGCATGAGCAACTAGCCGTGGAGTGAGAGTAGGGAGCAAGCGAGTGAGAAAGATTGAGAGAAAAAGTGAGACAGAGCGAACGTCGTATCACGCCTTTTTCCCTTCCTCTTAATCTTGGAAATTTAAAGTTTTAGATTTGTATAAATATAAACAAGATTTATAAATTAGTTCGCCAAAGAAGTTTCACTTCTGACATGTGTACTTTGTACGCACGCATGTTTTTGTTAGCTAAAATTTCTCTACACTTTTCAGACTTTGCTAGTGAGACGAGGCGGAGGAGAGGCGATCTCAGTTGGCATACCGGTGGAGAACGGAGTATATGCCCTCCGAGTGTACATAGAGGGAGCTGTTGACCACGCCGTCCTCTACCCTCCCGATGATGGTAAGCGTTTAACACACTTTACGAGAACCAGTTTGGCATCTTACAGGTGGTAAAACCATTGTAGTTCGACTGGGGAAATAACACCACCACACCTATTTCTAGCGTGAAGCATTTCTTGCCGGCACACTTTTATATGAGGCGATTATCGTATTCCTCGGCTGTGTACGTACATGGCACCCACGACACAGGACAAAATCCTAGTGTGGGGCTACGAATGCAGAAAGCGTTTATGTTTATTGGTTCTTTTTTATCTGATTGAAGTAGCAAATGAGCACCTGATGGTAAGTGATCCCTGGCACTCATGGACATCTGTAAGAAACTTCATACAGAACATAGGTTCTATGTGAAGCCAATCACAGACGCGTTGCTACTCCCGAGGTTTATGATGGTCGCCTCATGTGAAAGTGTGCCGGCAACCACACCCTTCTATCGAGACGCAAGAACTGCTTCACGCTAGGAATACGTGTGGCGGTGGTACTACTCTGGTTCTACCACCTTGAAAGTTAGACTAAGATGGTCGCCTCATATAAGTTCAACACATGCATGTTCCTATATCTATATACACACACCTACATTGACAGTAACATATGTATTTCTAAAGCAATCGACCTTTAAAAGTTGTAAGTGATTACATGATTTACCATTCGTAATAATCATGGGAAAATTATAGCTCGAGTGTGCCATGACGTCATTGGGCCATTAATGATAAATAATACGGTGGTTCTATTCCACTTAAAATCTTTCGCTAGTAACCTTAAAAATTATAATCGACTAGCTTTTCTCGCGGCTCCGCCCGCTTTGATGATGTTTACTACATTTAAATGTAATAAATTAATTTAATTTAATTTATAATTTAATTGAATTTGAATTATAACTAAACAAAAAATACACCAGAAACCTTCGCGAGCTCATGAATAACAACTTTGCTAAAGATCATCACATGATCAAACGAATACAGACAAACAATCATTTTTATAAAGAACATTATTAATTAAATCATGATTATTATTTTTTAATTTGATTTTTTTTAATAATTTCTTATTATCATAACTTCATAATCATTTCTTCTTCTTCTTGTTTTATAATATTTCTTATTTATTATCATAACAATATGGGTGTCAAATGAAAAGTAATACCACTACAAAATTATACGTAACACTTTTGTGTTAGTGGAATAGTACCCCATAATGAGTCATAAGCAAATTGCTACAAATAACGCTATGTATTTTTATGATTAGTACTAACCATGGCTGTTCTATGCCAATTTGGTACTAGTGAAGTAAAATCAGTATTTGCGATTTAGTTTTTAGATATTCGCATTCGTAAGCAATTCGTATTCGCATTGTGTCAATGTTTTGCGAATATTTAAATGCAGTGCTTTAAAATAACGGTCGCCAAATCTGTACAAATTGTCGAAAAAAAAAGATCGTACAAATCTATATCCTCCTGCCTAAAAATTAAAAAAAAATTCGTCACTCGGACTGCCGCGGTAAAGCTATTGCATAGCATTTTTATAAACTTAAGCAATTATAATTATTTATTTATTTATGCAGTATATTTTTTCTTTAATACTTTATTCCGAACAGCTACTTACATATTCGTCCGATTTCCGAGCATCTCGTCTCGATCCGTGCGAGCTTCGTAATGTCGTACCATATACCTACACGTTAAGCGAACGCTCGGCCGCGTTACATGGTAGCGGAGTGGGGTGTGTTAGGTGTTTTTCGTTACGGAATTTAATGATTCGGTCGCCGCGCTTAAAGCCCGCGATAAATCTATGCAATAGCTTAAAAACCTTGCGCCTAAAGTTGTAATATAACCACGCTTCTTTAAATACTGTAAAAGGATCGCGGATGATACATGAAATCGGGTCCTGTATTTTCAAAAATGCATGGGTATTTTTCGTTACGGAATTTTATGATTCGGTAACCGCGCTCAAAGCCCGCGATAAAAGCTATACAATAGCTTATAAACAACGTTCGCATTCGCATTCGCGAATGTTTAAATAATAACATTCGTGACACCACTAGTACTAACCATAGCTGTTCAATGGCAATAGTACATACATGTAACAAGTCGATTTTTTTACAACATTCATTGAGTTTTTGTATGAGAGCAGAATACTTAAGTATAATTCATTGGAGTAACATTGTTACATTATTGAAACAAAAAACTCGACTTCTTAAAAATGAACCAATCGCTTTCTTGCTTTTGTAAAAATTTATTTAATTTAATGTTCTTTCCAATTTTAAGCCAAAAGAGTAATATAAGAGTTATAATGTTTATATATTTGTAATGGTCTACTTACTAGCTTTTATTAAATATTGATATTGTTTTAACAATAAAAAAAAAGTTCCTCCGTCCCCTTTTCCTTGACCTCAGGCGCCATGACATATGTTATAATATGCAAATGATGTATGTTATTCGTCAAGCCGTTTAGCAAGCCAGCAAGCAAGCCTGATGCGCGTGAAAAAGAAGTAGACATTCATAAGAACATAAATACGCTCGAAAAAAATCACCCTCCTAACGCAGTCGGATAGATATATGTTTATTATTAGAAAATTTGATATTTGAGGCGATGTTATACTAATGCGTGAAGCAAAAACTTAGTATGAAACTTTGCACGGTTATAGTGGACGTAGAGAAGGAGTGCGGAATGTTAATATTTTTTTCAAAGAATGCTTAAAACATACATAAAATCAACTAAACCACATTACACACACTACCGTGCATTTGTCACAAGCACATACATAATAAACGAAATAGAACATTCAATGTCTTACTATAAAAACACATAACGTCAGAAATGTCAGTCTTTGTCAAAATACCCGCTATTGCTTTTAAAATGCGGTTTAGCTAATTAAACCTCTTTTTAACGGGTGCGTTCAAAATTACTTGAAAATTATTACATGTTATTTGAATTTGACAAATATTCGTACTACTTTGGACAATATGAAGTTTAGTTTTTTAATTTAAATTACGGTCGAATTTTGACCGATGTGACGGGTGACTAGTAAAAACAATTTTGCGCTTTTTTTTTTAATTTAGCGCTGCTGTGTCATGCTATTTTAGGTATGGCAAAGGCGACAGTTGGATTGTTTTAATAATTTAAATTACTTGTTTATGTTTGTCTTTTGTATCTAGAATCGCAGCGTTTAGGCCTTTTTTTTCACCCAAAAACCATTTTCCCACAGGAGCTCAAATAGACCTGTACAATCAGACATCAGTGAGTGCGTTCTCCCCTTCATCCCGGACCAACGGTGTCTCTCCACGGGACGTGTACCTCGTGTTCCCTGGCGCGAAAATCGACACGGAAATGTAAGTTTGATTAAATGTAAGCTGGTAGAACCTAAAAAAACGCTTCCTACACTCATACCCCCACAGTAGGATTTTCTCCAGTGTCGTGGACACACACAAAGACGAATACACAAACACCCAAACCCAGAACAAGAATCCAAACTCATCTTTCAGATACCTGTCTGACCGGGAATCGAACCCGGGACCCACTGCGTGTCAGACCGGTACGGTAACCGCTGCGCCACGCGGTCGTCAATGTGAAGTTGTCACTGACCGAGGTACTACCGCCACACCTATTTTTAGCGTAAAGTAGTTCTTGCGTTTCGATGGAAGGGTGTGGTTGCCGGCACTCTTTTTTATAAGATTGAGGTAGCAAACGTGCAGTTGCTGATGGTAAGTGGTCACTTCCCCCTCCCCCCATGCACGTCTTTAAGCAACTTCACATAGAACATGGGGACTAACTGAAGTCAATCACAGATGCGTTGCTACTCCCGAGGACTAAGATTGTTGCCTCATATAACCTCGGCATATACTGGTTGTACCACCTGGTTAGTTTTACAATATGTAACAAAATGTTTTAATTACTGCTCATAAGCAAGATTACAAAATATGCAACCGTTTACTGTCGAAAAATGACGACCCGCGTGGCGCAGCGGTTACCATACCAGTCTGACACGCAGTGGGCCCCGGGTTCGATTCCCTGCCAGACAGGTATCTGAATGATGAGTTTAGATTCTTGTTCTGGGTCTGGGTGTTTGTGTATTTATTTTGTCTTTGTGTGTATTGGCACCCACGACACAGGAGAAAATTTTGAGTCTTTTACTGTCGAAAGGGAACACTCAATTACAATTTCCAAGTACACATAAAACGTTAACAATAATGTGGGTACATCAACATTTTGCTCACAGGCTGTCAGTCGTGCCCGCGACGCCGTTGACGACGGACGTGTCCGCGATGGTCGGCGTGTGGCATCTGAGCATGCGGTGCGACACTTGCGATTATCGTTTGCAAGTGAGCGCTCTGTCGCGTCTGCACTTCAACGCCGAAGTCGGGGCAGGTTAGATTAGATTTTTTTTCTGTTTATTATATACTCTGCCAGTAATGGATGCTTCGTATTAACAAATCTGTCGACGTACATATTTCGGAATGCTATAGCTAAACTACAAGTCTATTTATTATTATTTATTTATTGGTTATGTTCTTAAGCATGTCATATTTATTGACACTGGTTGTGACTACATGTACTGTGTATAGCTAGATACAGTACATGTGTCAAACACACACTACACGCCTACACACGTAGGCGAAAGTATGCCTGTGTGTGTGACCAATTCGCATTTGGCCAGCGCTTGGACTAAGGCCTAAAACTGTCACATTTCGAGAGAAGACCCATGCGCAGCTGTGGGACAATAATGGGTTAACGATGTAAGTGTGCCTGTGTGGGGAATGTGTGTAGTTACCGAGAACGCAATTTTACATTTTACATGTAAGGCAAGATACTGGAGCTAACTTTTATTACCCATTTAAAAAATATGGCAAATAAAAAAGATATACAAAGAGAAAAGACAAACCCACTGAGTTTCTTGCCGGATCTTCTCGGTTGAGGTCGTGTTCCGATCCGATGGTAGTATAAAAAAATATGTAACTGACAATTAGTAAGCGCCCCCGTAGGCCTATGCAAAATAAAGACATTTCATTTCATTTCACATAAACCCCGATAAAAGTCATCGCGCAGTCAGAGAAAATCGTGAATCAAACACACAAAAATCAAAAAAAAATATGAGTCTATAAACAGAACCCAAATACAATCAGCGATACACACATAGTAACCAGCGTGTTACGTCAGGTCACATCAAACCGAGACGGATCAAACAATTTAACGGTACCAACGCAAAAGGAATATGATGAAAGAGCGATTAATGATAGAAACCAATTTTTTACGACCAATGAAAGCTGGTAACGACCTTTTTTATACGAGGCCAGTATCAAAAAACATGCGAACTACATAGTATAAAACAAATTCGCTTCTCACTGTCTGTCACTACGTATTGACGACCCGCTTGGCACAGCGGTTACATACCGGTCTGACACGCAGTGGGTCCCGGCTTCGATTCCCGGCCAGACAGGTATCTGAATGATGAGTTTAGATTCTTGTTCTGGGTCTGGGTGTTTGTGTATTCGTCTTTGTGTGTGTTCATGCCACCCACGACACAGGAGAAAATCCAACTGTGGGGCTATGAGTGTAGAAAGCGTTTTAAGTTTTAGTTTTTAAGTATGCCTAGATCTTTAAAACTACGCTACGGATTTTAGTGCAGTTTATTGTTAATAGTAATTCAAGAGGAAGGTAGAGAGTATAGTCATTCAATAGATTTCCACACAATCTTTCTATATCTCACACCAGGGTTGCATTTCTTGCGTTTCGATGGAAGAATGTGGTTGCCGGCACACTTTCATATGAGGCGACTATCATATTCCTCGGGAGTAGCAACGCATATGCGAATGACTTCAGATAGAACCCATGTTCTGTATGAAGTTGATTACAGATGTCGCAGGGCGGCAGTAAACACTTACCTTTAGGTGGTCTGCATGCTCGTTTGCTACTTCAGTCAGATAAAAAAAAACATCTCTCAAACCTGTATCCCCTTAAAGCATCTATAGAAAACCCCTAAAATCCTCACAATGAATAATGAATTGGATTTTTTCTGAACCAGGTCGTAGGTATTTCCCTGACGACGAAAACAAAAAAAAAGATCGTTGGGTGTGGTGCATGACCATTGTTTTCATTGAGACATGACCATGGCGGGTGATTCCCCTTTAAAACACCTATATGTTGAAGTTATAAAAACTCCTAAAAGTACCCCTAAGAATATTACATCCCTAAAAATTGCCATCCTCCTTTTTTATCCCCTAGGGGAAAATCCCCCACCAGGGTTGCCACCCTGTCTCACACCTAAACATGCTTTACGCTGTCTGGCAAGAGAGAAATAAAACTATCAAAACATGTTGATAAAGAAACATCATGTAATTGTTACATAAGTAATATATAATTATATATTGTAACTAGCTATTATACTATTACTGCAGAAGAATAACAGTTTAATGAACATTAACGGTTTCTAGCAAAGGGTTGTCACTAAGGTAAGTGTTCGGCAGTAAACGGCAAATGAAGGAGTAGAATAAATAGGCTTTGTGTTTGTTTTGTTTCCATTTCTTTTTGTGTTTGTGTTTCTATAAAACGCTTTATATTGTGTGCAACATGTAGTTACTGTGAATAAAGCATTCATTCATTCATTCATTCTTTGAAATTGATAAAAAAATCTCGAAGAATTAATAAGTCGCCTTTCCAAGGGAAGAGAGGAGGACGAACCCTTTAATATGACGACTTTAAGTACAGAACAATTGGCAAAAAGAAATGTCAAAGAATATTAGGTGGCCTTTCCAAAGGGAGAGAGGGCATCGAACCCCCTAATATCACGACTCTAAATATAGAACAATTGGCAAAAAAATGTCGAAGAATATAAAGTCGGCTTTCCAAAGAGAGGGAAGGGGTTGAACCCTAAGCCTAACACAAACTTTTACAAGGTGGTAGAACCAGAGTACTTCGACCTGGGAAGTACCACCGCCGCACCTATTTCTAGCGCGAAGCACTTCTTGCGCGAGATGGAAGGCTGTGGTTTCCGGCACACTTTCACATGAGGCGACCATCATAGTCCTCGGGAGTAGCAACGCATCTGTAACTGACTTCAGATTGACCCCATGTTCTATATGAAATTGATTACAATTGGCCATGGGCGGCAGTGACCACATACCATCATGTGGACTGCTCGTTGCTACTTCAGTCAGATAAAAAAAAAAAAAACTATAAACAAACGACAATAGTAACCAGCATTATTACAAATGCCTTAAAATTTCACCAGCACATTTCAAGCGAGCAACGGTAAAGACGAACAAAAAAGCGACATAAGTTCAACACCCCGGCGCACTCGCATGCCAATCACTACCCGTCCGCAATGCTAACGAGGGGACCGACTCGGCACATGTGATGAGGCAAAAAACTGTGGAACACACGCCGAGTAGTGCCCAAAGTTTGGACACAGATTGGCTTGGTATTGGGAACACTATAACTTACAATCGAAATACAGGCTCTAGGTGCCATGTGTTTTTTTGAAGTGAAACTTCTTTATCGGGGTTGGAAAAAAAAATAGTGTAACATTTTTTCGTTACGCGCCATCTTTTTCTGTTACGCGCCATCTTTTTTTTTTCGTTACGCGCCATCTTTTTTTTTCCGTTACGCGCCATCTTTTTCTTATCCCTACCACGCGTGATATTAGATAGATTATTATAGATTAGATTATTAGATAAAGTTTAATCAAAGCCTTTTATTAAACTTTATCTAATTTAACTTTATTTAACCAATTTCTGTAAAGTTGCATATAGTAAATTATTTTTTGAAAAATAACGTCATAAAGAAGTTTCATTTCTTACGAGTGTACGCTACACGCACACATTTTTATTTTCACCGGTGCGTTCCATTGGAGATCCTACAAGCGCTGAGGAAGGCTACCGAGGAGGTTTAAGTGGGTAAAAAGGCCCATGTGCCGCATTGAACACCGGTAGGGTGACAGATGATACATGCCCAGATGAAAAAAAACATATCCCTTCCGATTTTTCCCCATCAAGGATGGGTTTTAGAAAGGTACACGAACCGCAAAAGTTGCCAGACAAGACAAGAAATGTGGCCTAATGGAGAGTCTAATTTTCTTCCCATAAATGAAATTGAAAAGATTTTGGTAAAATCGAAATTTATAACCAGATATCAAAAATAAACACAAACACCTTGATTTGAATTTACAGTAAATTATAGCTTTACTTCTATAATTGGGTTTGCCGAAGGTCCAAAAAATACTCGAATTTGGACATTGACTTTTTAAAATTCTCTTATGTATAACCTCTACATATGACGATCAAAATAATAAGACCAAATTGGGAAAACAAACGCAACAACCTTAGTCTTTCTCCACTAAAATTTCCAAGGTATGGATGTGTCCAACCCTTAAGTAGGATTTAAATAATCCTTATTATACATATTTCACAAGCTGACCCGGCGAACTTCATTCCAAAAAAAAGTAAAAAATAACAAATCTAAAATTACCATTGTTTCTCCACTATTATACACAAGCAGAACCGACGCATCTTCGTTCGCGCAGACTATACTGTAATCTATCCAACCATTATGCATTAGAGCACTCCTGGGAATGTCCATTCCCCCATCCGTAATGGGGATTTGGTCATAGTCATAGTCAGCAGTGGGTATTGATGCTATTCCTATAGTAGTCCCAAAAAAATTTGCGACGACTGTTTTGAGTAAGGGTACACTGATCATTGTACGGCGGCGGTGTTCAAGTCTTTCGTAGATATTGATATGTTCTATTATATTGTAGAACATTTTTTTGTTCTATTATCAATAGGTATCGCAGTGTATGAAATGAAAAAAATTTTGAGCAAAATTTTTGACACTTTGAATCACATTACTCAAGTTTTAGAAAAGACCCCTTATATATTCTAGTAATAAAAATAGCCTGTGATACTCAGGGTTAATGTAGCTTTCTAATGGTGAAATATTTTTTAAAGTCGGTTCAGTAGTTCAGTTTAACGATCCGCGTGGCGCAGCGGTTACCATACCGGTCTGACACGCAGTGGGTCCCGGGTTCGATTCCCGGCCAGACACGTATCTGAATGATGAGTTTAGATTATTGGTCTGGGTCTGGGTGATTGTGTATTCGTCTTTGTGTGTGTCCATGGCACCCACGACACAGGAGAAAATCCTACTGTGGGGCTATGAGTGTAGAAAGCGTTTTTTTTAAAGTAGTTTTTAAGTTAATTCATACCAACATACAAAAATACTAAAATACAAAGTTGTTCCCTTTATAATATTAGTATAGATATAGAAGTATAGATGTATTATACATATGTGTACAAAGTTTCATGACAATCGGTTAAGTAATTTCAGCGTGAAAACGTAGCGTAACTAGTAGAGATAGGATTTTCATTCTAAGCAATGCTCCACGAAAACTATACAGAATTTTGCTTTACTCAGATCCACCAACCCGATGACACACAAGAGGTCACATACTCTAAGTAAATCTGGTTGAATTTTACTTTTTGTAAACTGGTTTTCAAACTTACGCCAAAACGTCATTGAAATCCTCATAATAAAATATGCACTCCAATTATATATTTTAAGAGTGCTTTTTACGTTAACCACAACCGGATCCTGATTTCAAACGTACAACGGAAAATCAACTCAAAATTAACAAACTTTACATTAGATAGAGGTCACTTTCCCGTGGGTTGCTTATCTCACTTATCTGATTAGTCTTAAGAAATATCGACATAAAAGGTACCCCATTGATACGGCGATGGTAAAAAATTACCAATGGTACCACTCACCACGCGGATGTGGCGAAAAAACGCGAATCGAGATGAAGCCCGCCACCCAAGTTGTTGATGATTGAATTATAATGAAGCGAGGATAGTGTGAGTTGCAGACAATTGAGGGTTCCGTAGATACAAAATTAAGTGTATTAACAAGAATAATTACAGCTTTCAAGTTACAAAGTTAAATTATTAAAAAAAACCGACTACTTCGAAATGCTTGATTGCATTAAATTTCAGTTGGTTATTTTTAAGCAATCCGGTTTTGTGTATAATAATACTAGCTGAACCGGCAAACATTGTTTTGCTATATTAAAATTTAAAAAAATGTTAAGGGTGGACAACCCGATTCTCAGACCTACTCAATATGCTCACAAAATTTCATGAGAATCGGTCAAGCCGTTTCGGAGGAGTACGGGAACGAACATTGTGACACGACAATTTTATATTATAAAAGTAGTAACTCATTTATTTAACAACAGAGTCGATTCCAGGGATACGATATATGTCACAATACACACACATACGCTTACAACACTCATAGCCCCACACTAGGATTTCCTCTTGTGTCGTGGGTACCATGGACACACACAAAAAGGCGAATACACAAACACCTAGACCCAGAACATGAATCTAAACCCATCATTCAGATACATGTCTGACCGGGAATCGAACCCGAGACCCATTGCGCGTCAGACCGGTATGGTAACCGCTCCGCCATGCGGGTGAAAATCCGGCAAGGCTGTTGCGCGAGCTAAAGAATTAGAGCCATACATACATCCATCATACACAACTACCCTCTTTCTGACGCAGCCGGATAAAAATAAAAGAAACAATTTCGATTTGAGAACCTTCTCCTTTTTGGATTTCGGTTAGCAGTGTCGAACCCGCCTTGATCCCAAGCTTATTAAAGCTCGAAATAATAAAGCCTTACGGTTTTTATGGTCTTTATGTTCACATACTTGACTGTCCATTAAACCATGTTCAAGAGTTTTATTTTCGAAGTTTCGTAGGTTGGAAAATACATGTGGTCAGTTTTTACAACAAACCAAATATGTTTTTGAGATAAGAGAAAAAACCATGGTACAAGAATAGAAGAAGCATACAGAAATAAATAAATAAAGGTCTTTTACATAAAAAGTTAAGATTTCAAGGTGGTAGAACCAGTGTAGTTTGACCGCGGAGGTACCACCGCCCCACCTATTTCTAGCGTGAAGCATTTCATGCATTTCGAAGGGTGTGGTTGCCGGCACACATTCACATGAGCATTTGGGCATCTGTGATTGACTTAAGATAAAACCCATGTTCTATATGAAGTTGATTACAGATGTCGCAGGGCGGCAGTGACCACTTACCATCAGTTGGACTGCGTGCTCGTTTGCTACTTCAGTCAGATAAAAAAAAACAAAACCGATTGCGATCAAATTTCGCTATGCGTTATTCCGTTCATTTGTTGGCAAATGTCATAGCCCAATGTATTGCCCACAGCTGGGCAATGAAGTCTTTATACTTCGTGACTCTTGATTAACATGACATCAACATGCAACACAAAACATATGAATCATGCAACAGTTATAAGCGGAAACATTATATTCTGTCGGGGTGTATTACAGGGGTGGGTTTTATGGACCGTCACTTTTCTTGAACTCGGTCTATTCATCGGCGTTGTTGTATTATTCATTTTAATACACTTAAATCCCTCCATTTGCATTAGAGTTGCTTCAGACTTCCCCAGTTATGGAATATTCTTCATCAATGAGTCCGACATATCTAGAAACGACACGAAAATTATTATATTGCCTTTTTTCTACAATCTCACACACCCCAACACAATACCGTTTCCAGTATAATAATTATTTAATAAAAACCTCAGTATCACGACGAGCTTCTGATGATCCGTTTCTCCAATCAATAACAATTACCACCACAATCACGTCACTGTCATCACAATTTTGAAATTCTTCGCACTTATCCAAACGTGTACTTTAACACTCTGCCAATAACAGTGGCTACAATAGAGCCATAAAGGTAAAATCTAGGTTTTAAGAAGTTGCAATCGTCACAAGGCACATCTGTCATCACATCTTTACGAGTGACGAGTTTTGAAGTATTCTATACCACGGCTTAGCCACCGATACTGGATTAACGCATACGCCACATGAGCTCAGAATCACCGAATTTATTACCGCGTCAAGAGTGTCATTTCATGCTTACCGATTCCCAGCACTGATAACTGGAGATATAAAGGGTATATTGCTACGTTATTGACGATCAGGACTTGATCCAAATAGACGTATATCTACTGTAGGTACCTCCTAATTTCTTACTACGTCATGAATGTCATTTTCTCTACCCTGATTCATCACTGAAGATCTGTCACAAAATCTGAGAGATTATCTGCATTTGACGACAGCGAACCTATTAATCTCCTCTTGTCATCTTAGTATACGCATAAGTTCCCAGGGTCCCAGGTTCGATTCCCGACCAGACAGATATATGAATGATGAGTTTAGATTCATGTTCTAGGTCTAGGTGTTTGTGCATTCGTCTTGTGTGTGTCCATGGTACCCACGACTCAGGAGAAAATCCTAGTGTGGGGCTATGAGTGTGGAAAGCGTTTTTTTTTATTTAGCCTTTATTTACCATTTAGCCTTTATTTAAAATCCATCCACTCTATTAAATGTTACTACAATTTAAAGTTATATTAGACTTTTTCAAGTAACTGCGCTTTGCAAGTACATTTTTACATACGATTTTTGTCAAACGTTTGACATAATTGTAAATACTCAAGTTGTCAGTATGTTTGTTCACTTTGTGCAACTTTGTAAGTCAAGGGCAAGTTGCAACAGCGGACTATTAGAATATCGGGAGCTTTCTAATTCAGTGACATCATAGCACAAATGACATTTTGGTAGCATAAAACGAAAAACGATTGCACAAATTATAAAAAAAAAACAATTTTTTTCTAATTTTGATATTTTTTGAGTTTTTTTTTTTTAATTTTTTATGGAATACTAGTTCACCCGGCGAAGTTCGTTCCGGCTTAAAATCAAAAATCTAAAATTAGCCGTGTTTTTCCAGCATATGCATTTATTATACATTGAAACCTTCCTCTTGAGTCACTTTATCTATTAAAAAAGCTGCATTCAAATCCGTAGCGTAATTATAAAGGTTTGAGCATACATAGGGACAGACAGCGGGAAGCAACTTTGTTTTATACTATATAGTGATATCATGTTATTCTGTTTTTAACCGACTTTCAAAATGGGGGAGGTTCTCAATTTGTCTGTTTTTAATTTATTTATCAAGTGAGTATTTTCTTGTAAAATATGTTGTGATTCCTTTAGTTTATATTTTCGTTCGAAAAGACAAAAAAACATATTGAGTACTAAACTAGTAAAGCGTTCCAAATTAATGAACGTTCTAAAAACAGATAGTAATCTATCCTCTTGACGCAGTCGAGTAAAAAAATAGACACAAAAAATCAATTATGTTAAAATAATCAGAATAAATGCTGTAACACGACCTATGTTCCGGAAACTAGATTTAAAAACATCCCGTTGTTTCAATTATCTATACAGTTTTTTTCCATATTTATACCACATATATATACACGGCATTATATATACGGTAACCGAATCGCATTGACCTCAGATTTGAACGATTAAAAAAACAACACCTGTCAAATTGACAACACCTGTTTTTTGGCGCGAACAGCGCGCTTATAATATTTACGTATTCATTTCATAGAGGTATTGTATTTAGAGTAGGGAAGACATACGGCTGTCTGTCTGTTTAAAAAGAGAAATAAGAATTGCGGTGCCCTATCTCTCTCGCAATTGTGTGAGAAGAGTGAGATAGAAAGGGCCTCTGCTGTCTTCTCTATCTTTATAAGCGTTGGACAGTTGGTAGCTTGGCTTCCCTGTTCTATTTATAATATATCTGTAACTCATTGGGTCACTGATTTTATTTTTACCATCTGTATTATGAAATACTTGACCTCAATGTCAAGTAGTTCAATAATATACACATGTTTTTGACGTAAAACACCTTATAGCGGCTGAGACCAGGAGTTGGCGTGGCGTGGCGACGCGTCGTCACGCCAAATTGAGTTGTCGCGAATTAAAATATTTTTTTGAAATTAGAATTGTAGTTTTAAAAAAAATGTAATATTATTTTCGATTATATTCTTTTTTTTCCTTTCATAAACTATCCTTTTATGCGTATTAATTACGTCCCCTGGCGGATTTTTTATTAATACACTTTACAAACAAAAAAATCTAGTATTTAATGAAAGTTATTTTAATATTTCGTATTTTATACACATTTAAACACCAAGAACGCAAAAATAATCACTGTTTAAATGAACTATTATTTTTATGAACATGTTGTTTTGATATTTCGTGTCTATAAATACATTTAAATACCGATTTATGCAGAAATAATCACTATCAAAGTCTAAATTAGCACTTTTTCACAAAACAAACGTATGGTTCACTGATTACCGATCGAGTACTAAACAAAATAAAACATTAAATCATTTCGTATGTATGTTATCATTTCTGTTATCGGATTAGTCGGGCGACTAGCATTTTTGATAATGCAGGACATTCCCGTTTTCATATATCATACGCCATCCTTTTACAGTATTCAAAGAAAGGTTAATAATTAACTTTAGGCGCAAGCTTTTTAAGCTATTGCGTAGCTTTACCGCGGGCTTTGGGCGCGGCGACCGATTCAAAAAATTCCGTAACGAAAAAACTTACCACCACTCCGTCTACCATGTAGCGCGCTTAACGTGTATGTATATGGTACGACAGTACGAAGCTCGCACGGATCGGGACGAGCTGCTCAGAGATCGAATTTGAAGGTGGAAGGGTGTGGTTACCGGCACACTTTTTATATGAGGCGACCATCATAGTCCCCGGGAGTAGCAACACATCTGTGATTGACTTCAGATAAATTTTTATGTTCTATGTGAAGTTGCTTACAGATGTCTATGGACGGCGGTGACCACTTACCTTTAGGTGGACTGCATGCTCGGTTGCTACTTCATTATTATAAAAAAAATCGGACGAAAATGTAAGCAGCTGTTTGTGAGAAAGTATCAAAGAAAAAACTTGAATTAATATGAAAGAAAAAAAAATACTGCATAAATAAATAAATAATCATAGCTTAATAAAAAATGCTATGCAATAGCTTTACCACGGCAGTTCCCGAGTCCCGCACGTTTCTTTTTATAAGACTGAAGTAAGCGAGTATACAGACAAACTGATGTTTGCCATTTCTGTCAATGGACTTATTCGTACCCTTAGGTACGGATCTTCGCTCAAGTACAAAATAAATGCGCAAGGTTTTTTTGATGACATAATAAACGATAATAATAATAATATTTCCTAATCCACCGTTAAATTAAAAGTAATTCCAAAAGTATTTAATTAAATCTTAACTTCCTTATAAACCATACAACAATATAAAATTGATTCCGTACCAACACAATTGTCAACTTGTGTCATTAAAATTACAATTATTATATTTCCTTCGTAATAAAAAACGCAACAGCCGATATTTATGCGAAATTGAGTTTTTGCGAAATTGAATTGCATGAGGCGAATGTTATCTACACGTGGGTAGAAGAAAAAGTATTTTTTTGAACTTGAAAGTCGGTCAAAACGAAAAATGCAGTACTTATGGCTAAATTTCGAGGTCATTGTTAAGTTTAATGCAGTCATTAATCCACACTTTTATATGAGGCGACCGGGAGTAGCAACACGTACGTGATTGACTTCTGATAGAACCTATCTTATATACTAAGTTGCTTACAGATGTCCATACGGCAGCGACCACTTACCATCTGGTGGACTACATGCTCGTTTGCAAAAACTCAGATAAAAATAGTAAATCTCATTTATAGTAATAAATTGCAGCATTTACGTATTAAAAAAAACCGGTTATTAACCAGATATTTTTTTACTGCAATATCAATAAGGTAACATTGAAATTGGGATAAAAAACAACCTTTAACTATTTTTTACTACGGAAGTATCAAACAAGCACGCAGTCCGCCTGATGATAAGTAGTCACTGCCGGCCATAACATCTGTAAGGAACTTCATATAGAACATTGGTTGTACTTGAAGTCAATCACAAAAGCGTTGCTACTGACGAAGACTAAGATTGTCGGCTTATATAAAAGTATGGTAAAGCACATGCTTCCAAATGCTAGTACACACATCTACACGCTAGAAGTAAGCGTAGCGGTGATTCTTTCCGGGTCAGATTACACTGTTTCTACCGCGTGTCAAGCCTTGCCAACTAACTGAAAAGCAATAAGGCTAAGTAGAGATTAAAAAAAACACTCAAACTCATTTCATAACAATCTTTTTGCAAATGCATTCATTGCGACGACATTTGTTAAGTAACGCTGTAATAGACAGTAATATTACGAGATTTACGAGGGACAGTGGACACTGCTGCGATTATTCTGACCGTAAAAATGTTAGGTAACACGAGGAAAAATTAGCTCAGTAGTTCAGTACATTTCCTTTGTGTGTAATACCAGTTGACATAAACGTTTATAGTTTCAAAGCTAGATCAAAGAGATCTCTCACCAGACTTGTGATGATGCTTAGGGAACGACCGTGTTCCGATAGTCTGGGTGTATAGCTTGTATATATGCAGGATGGATTCGAGGAACTTTTTGACCTGGTGCCTACGTCACCTTTCCTCCACCGCACCACTCGCCGAAGGATAAAGTTCAATCCACATCAACTGGACCCTTGGTGCTCCTCCACGATTCTGTTTGCACGCTCGTTTTTGCCACGGACGTGCAACATGTGGAACGAGCTTCCGTCTGAAGTATTCCCGGGGCGTTATGACATGGGGCTCTTCAAAAAAGGTGCGAAAAGAGCTCTCCTTCAAAGCCGGCGATGCTTTGGCGACTCCTCTAGTGTTGCAAATGTCCATAGGCATCAGGTAGCCCATCTGCATTATCGTTAGGTTTAAGTATAAAAAAAGATGTAGAGAAAATTTCCATAGCGTGATACGGACTGAATGAATAATGTTACAACAGTAAACGCACACCTACACCTATTTCTAACGTTTATATGAGGCGACCATATTAGCACTCGGTACTAGCAGGGCATCTGTGATTGACTTCAGATAGAGCCCATGTTCTATTCCATTTACCATTACGTTGACTGCAGGTTCAATTGTTACTCCAATCTGTCAAATGTCCATGGGCGACGGTGACTACTTTCCATCAGGTAGCCCGTCTGCCTTATCGTTAGGTTAAAGTATAAAAAAAAAATCTTAAAAACATCCCTTATGGTGAGCAAATAATGATGCAGTCTGCATGCTCATTTGCTACATCAATGTCATACAGAAGTGTATGTAAAAAGTAAAATTACACTCAAAATATAAATTAAAAACAGGACATGTCCTATTCCTAATATGACAATATGGACGCACTCGTGGGTTCAAATGAATGAACCAAAGGCCCTGAGAGACGCGAACGATTAGATTATAGTAATCAATAAGTGTTACGTACATCACTAGCATTAATCAGCGAATCATTAAGACTGTAACATCAGCTGTAGCCTTAGTGCGAGTTTATTATGTTTCATCAAAACTAGTAATTATTACCGAAACGAAAAACTCGACTGCTAAAAATAAGACTTGCAGTCGTGTTTTTTTTTAAAGTAGTGATAAGTTTTAATGGTTGAAACTTGCCCTCTCAATCGGGAGGTTCGAGGTTCTAACCCAGGCACGCAACACTGATTGATGTGCGTATTAGAAATTAATTTTCAGTGCTTCCCGATGAAGAAAAACATCGTGAGGGAACCTGCTACCCGAGAGAGATCTTTAAAAAAAAATCTCGAAGGTATGTGAAGTCCACCAATTCGCATTTGGCCAGCGCGGAGGACTATAGCCTAAAACTCTCTAATTCTGAGAGAAGACCCGTGCCCAGCAGTAGGACAATAATGGGTGGACGATATATTTTGTTTTTACCCGACTGCTCCAGTAGGAATGAATCAATATTTCTAGTTCTAGTTCCAGTGCGCTTAAAAATGTAAAAGAATTTTAAATTGGAATATTTTTTATAGCGTGGAATACTTATTTAATCGAATTATTTGGTTAAAATTCAGCGGTGACGATATAGCACGGTTTAAAATAGACAAACTGACAACCAAATTTGTTAAAATATATAGAAATGTCTCATTCTTTTAAAATGAAATGAAATGAAATGTCTTTATTTTGCATAGGCCTTCGGGGGCGCTTACAAATTGTCAGTTACATTTTTTTTACACTACCACCGGATCGGAACACGACCTCAACTGAGAAGATTTGGCAAGAAACTCAGTGGGTTTGTCTTATTTCTTTGTATATATTTTTTTATTAGCCATCTTGTTTTTACATGGGTAACATAAGTTAGCTCCAGTTTAGGATTACTTATTGGTGCCTATGGTCATCAGTAGACTACACTATAGTACAAGATGTAAACATTTCACCCTATACCGTCATTCGCTAGTTACTTCCGTTTCACAAACCTACACGTGTTGTCCTCTCATTGAGAATGTCAATCAATACATATTCTTATCACTACATATAGGTCAGTAACGATACCCTGCAGACCTACGATATGATAAGTAGCTTCCTATTTGGCTATTTCTGTTAATTGCTTTAGATTGTAATTTGCGGATTTGACCTCCATTGGCGCCAGTTCTGCTCTCGTTACTTTACTGTACTGTCTGTGTCTGCTGAGTACAGGTCTTCTCTCAGAATGAGTACAGGTACAGATCTTCTCGGTTTGCACGCTCGTTTTTGCCACGGACGAGTGAATTGTGGAATGAGCTTCCTCCTGAAGTATTCCCGGAGCGCTATGACATGGGGTTCTTCAAGAAAGTTGCGAAAAGAGCTCTCGTTCAAGGCCGTCGATGCATTGGCGACTCCTATGTTGTTGCGAATGTCCATAGGCGACGGTGACTACTTTCCATCAGGTGGCCCGTCTGCCTTATCGTTAGGCTAAAGGTTAAAAAAAAACGAGAGAAAATGTCCAGCGCGAATTGGTAGACTTCACTCACCGTTCAGAACTTCAGAGCATCAATCTGATATGTCATAACATGTCAAAATCCGCCAATCTGTTAAGGCTTTAGCGAGTGCCAAAGGCGGACATAAACACACAGCCAAACATAACATTCGAAATAAATGCACCAGTTATTGCATAGAAAATAGAAAATAGAATCAAAACGTATAAAATGTTATGTTATAACGTACATTTATATACAATTATATTGTCGATGACGTCAACACGTAAGTTTTCCCGCTACCAAAAATCATTCAACAAGCCTAAAGAAATTTTACTCCAAAAATTACTTAACCTTTATGCCGTAAAATCCTATAATGGACCTCAAACGCTTTCCGTTTTGAGACGTGCAATAGAAGATGCTTACTTAATTTTATTCTCCTTATTTCAGAAGTGCTGAAACTCAGAGTCACCGGGCCAGTAGCGAGCGTCAGAGAATCGGTCCTCGTCGACGAATACGGAACGGAGTTAGCTAAACTGGCATTTAAGTAAGTTATAACTTAAATAGAAGGAATTTAGGACTCGAACCGACCAAGCCAAGTGTCCCTGGACGATGGCATGTGTGGTCGCATGCCATCGTAAACACCAGGAGTTCTGGTTGTGTTCCGTTGGAGATCCCGGAGTTTTCCTCGCAGCTCTAAAGACGGCCACCGGGGGGTTTTAGTGATGTAAAAATCCCATATAACCCAGCGTTGCTTCCATGGCGTCGAGTACCTTTTGAAGGTTTCCATAACAATTTGAACTCCATCACCGACTTGTAATTCAAGTCGGCACCAACCTATTATTGTCCTACTTCAGGACATGGGTCTTCTCGCAGAATAAGAGATTTTAAGAGAGTTAGCGAACAGTGGTAGTCCGATGTTGGAGACTTAGCCTTTGATCGGAAGGTCCGAGGTTCAAATCCCAGGCACGAGGTTCGAATCCTAAGAGTTCTTAAAAAAAACTAAAAGTTGTATGAAGTTTAAGAATTCTCATTTGGTCAACGTGATGGACTATGGCCTAAAAAATCTCATTCTAATTCACATATTTAAGGCAAAATTTCAGTAATCCGAATTCAAAAAGAAACACGATTTGGAAGATGAATTTATTAGAGCTGCCGAAAATGCAATATAGTAGAAACTAAATTAAATAAATAAAATAAGTCGATATAGTTCATGGCTTTTCTCCAGCTACCAACCCATGGGCAACAACGCACCAGAGATGGAAGGTGCTGTAGCCGAACTGGACGCTGACGTGCCCTTGCCCAGCGTCAAGGGCTCCCGAGTCTACGCCAAGATCGTTGGGAGGGATGTTAAAGGTATGTTTGAAGAGGTGGTGGGGCAGTCACGTTCTGCTTGTGAAAATAACGGCTATACTGATAGAATTTGGATTTGACTACTGTAGAGGGGGATATTGAAATCGAGCGGTTTTCACGGGAACAGCAGTTTTATTTAGCTCTTCTACAATAATTTACAGACTTCCAGAATAATAACAAAGGAAGCAATTAAAAAGTCCCGCGGAAAATGATCCTGTGAAAGGATACACTCTCTAGGACATTAACAATTTAACAATGCTTATCTTATTAACAATCGAATGGTTTTAACTCGAATACAAAATAAAACTTATCGGCGTTCTTTATAAGACCTACGCGATACATTCGTTAGCGCGTCGATCCTTTAACGCAGGGGTTCTCAAACTTTTTGAATAACGGAACCCTATTAGGAAGCAAAATACTTGATGGAACCCTAAAATAATACAATTGTTTTTATAAGTGTATTTTTTATTAATCAGCATAATAAAAGTACAGATAACAGTTACTAATTTATTATTTACTTCGCCACTTGCCAAGGACAATAATAGAAAACATGAAAAAAGAAAAAATTAAACTAGTGGGAGGTATGAAACTTTTTTTTTCTAAATTCTTGCGGAACCCCGACAGAGGTATCACGGAACCCTAGGGTTCCGCGGAACACACTTAGAGTATAGCTGCTTTAAAGAAAGCGGTACAGCACCATCTGTTAACAGATTACTCAACTAAACTTATAGCCTTGTTACACTACATAAAAAATGCAACACATTTTTTTGTCCTCTTTACGATTACTAAGTGAACTTAAAAATTCTTTATATAGCCTTTACGTTTCCCAACTAAATCAAAAAAAAAAAAAAATATGCTCAACATTTCCCCAGGCGAACCCTTCGTCCGTCTCTCAGGCCCGATTAACCAGCAAGCGGAAGTCAGGACTGGGAGATCAGCGTCCATCCAGTTCCCGGACTCGAAGGACCTGGAACGAGCCGAGGAGGAGAACTCCAGGTCTTACAACGAGAAGCTTCTGTACAACGATAGTAATGTGCTGCCGTTCGGGAGGGCGATATCACAGGTATATATTTTATTTATCTGACTGAATTAGCAAACGAGTTCACCTGATGGCAAGTGGTCACTGCCGTATGGACATCTGTAATCAACTACATACAGAACATGGGTTCCATCTGAAGTCAATCACAGATGCGTTGCTACTCCCGAGGACTAGGATGGTCGCCTCATGTGAAAGTGTGCCGGCAACCATTAAATAAGATATCTTTTCAATACAGCATTATATTAATTGCAGTAGCAAACGAGCGTGCTATACGTCTGATGGTAACTTGCGTTAGGCATTAAGCAATCACTACATAGTGTAAAAACAAAGTCGCTTCCCGCTGTCTGTCTCTATGTATGCTTAGATCTTTAAAACTACGCTACGAATTTTAATGCAATTTTTTGAATAGATAGAGTGATTCAAGAGGAAGGTAACCTCAACTAACCTACACAACTAAACACTTTACAAGACACTTCGTAAAGTTAGTTACGCTCGATTTTTTTCGAATTAACTTTTACGTATGAAATGCCCGATTTGGTAGGTTTTTGGTAGGATCTTTACGGATCTCTAATCGTCGATATATATATTATTATATTAATACGTGAAGCAAAAATTTGTGACGGATTTTTAAGTAATATGCCGCGGACGGATTAGTATGAAATTTTGCACAGTTATAGTGGACGTAGAGAAGGAGTGCAGAATGTTAATATTTTTTTCAAATAATACATTTTTCATACATAAAATCAACTAAAAACACATTACACACACTGCCTTGCATTTGTCACAAACACATATGTACTTAGTAAATGAAAATGAAAAGACACAACGTCAAGAATGTCAGATGACATTTGATTTTTAATTTAAATTACGGTCGAATTTCGGCCGATGCTACGGGTGACTAGTATCTATTATACTGCCACTGCTGGTCGGGTCTCCTCTCAGAATGAGCGGTTTTCTTCTTAGTTCAGGTCGCGGTCCGGTGGTAGTGTAAGAAAATATTATTGTTACTGACAATTTGTAAGTGAACCCGGATGCCTATCACTACATAGTATAAAACAAAGTCGCTTCCCGTTGTCTGTCCCTATTTATGCTTAGATCTTTAAAACTACGCTACGGATTTTAATGCAGATTTTTTTAAATAAATAGAGTGATTTAAAAGGAAGGTTTTTAAGTATAACACATACATAAGATAGTGGAAGAACACTGATCATATAAAATTTTTGACTTTTAGGCGGAACGAAGTTCGCCGGGCCAACTAGTTACAATGTAAGGGTGAAAACATAAACTATGATACTCGTGTATATAGTAACACTCTTAATACAATTTAACATTATAAAAAAACAAAATACTCGACAGCGAATTTAAGTTTTAGCAATCGGGTCGTTTGTTTTGATAATATTTACTAGTTATATATATATTTTTGCCATATCAATGTCATTTTTTATTAACAGCATAAATATCTAAATTAGACAAAATATTTTATATTTTAATAGAATATAACCTAACTAAAACTAATACTTATAACCTATACAAATAATTATAATATCTAACAATTATACTAAAAAGAAAAAAAACATTAAATATAGAAAACTTCATCAAAATTGTTGACCTTGGGAAGCGTGCCCAAAACGCTGGCGACATTATCTCGTTGGATAGCTATGCTAATCCTTTGGCCAAGGTAAGCGCCAGCCCTTTGGTCATTGAAAATTAAAATTCTTTGTTTCTAGTTATATTAATTTATTCCCAGGTGGTCAATCAACGAGGTTCAATTTTAACTTCGGTTCAAATCGGCCTCAGCACGAGGTTATACGGAGCTCCAGGCGATAGTTTGCAAGTGAGTGAAGTATGGTCTATGGAGAGAGCTATGCTTGGTATTTCCCTGCGCGACAGAATTCGTAATGATGAAATCCGAAGGAGTACGAAAGTTACCGACATAGCTCTCAGAATTAGTAGGTTGAAGTGGCAAGAGCAGGCCACATCATTCGTAGGACAGATAACCGATGGGGTAGAAGAGTCCTCGTATGGAGAACACGTCTGGGCAAAAGGAGTGCAGGCCGCCAGGTGGACTGATGACCTGAAGAAGACGGCGGGTAACCGCTGGATTCAGATGGCTCAGGACCGGGCGAAATGGCGCAGATTAGGAGAGACCTATGTCCAGCAGTGGACTTTCAAAGGCTGATGGATGGATGGAAAGTATGCCCAACTACTGCCTACCTTTTTATCTGGTCGAATTAACAAACGAACATATAGTCCACCTGATGGTAGGTGGTCACTGCCTTCCATAGACAATCTGTAAGCAACATCAAATAGAACATGGGTTCTATCTGAAGTTACTCACAGATGCGTTTGCTACTCCCGAGGACTATGTATCCTAAATATATTAAAGACTGAGTTTCACAGTCACAGAGCATTACGTTTTATGTTAATAAAGAAAAAAATGTCAATTTCTACTTGATTCAAAAGAATAGTCATGACATGAGTTTTGCTATTTCAAACGGACAGGAGCAAGTATTATTTCAGCGTTCAAATCATTTGTATAAACCAGTGCCGGATTAGCCACATAGCAAAAGTAGCAAATGCTACGGACCCTGCGACTAGAGGGACCCCACGGTCTAACACCTACTATTTATATTTTACTATCTTTGCTATCCTAAAAATCTTAAACTGAAAGAAGTACATATCGAAAGTGTCATCTCTAAATTTTCCCAGATTGAATCCGGAAAAGTTTGTTTGTAACATTTTTGTTTTAATTAATACCCTTTTTTTTATTATAACACAAAAACTCCACAGACTGATCGTCCGTGCCTTTTGTCACAGTAGTTCTTCTTTTTTTTTAACAGTAAGTCTTTATTTCTTAGCTCCACGTTAGGCCATCGCTGTCACCATCACACTGTCATGTGCGGTGGTGACAACGTTGGCAATTAAAGAAATCTTACAATTACGCTTAATATATATATAGGACCATTTATCATTTTTATTTACGTGGTATGTATAATTCGGTGCATTGTACATAGATGTATAAGTGTTGTAATTTTGTTTTTTTTTTTTTTTAACGTATAATGCTAAGCTATTGTATATAATTCTAAGAACACTACACTCTAATTATATTGTTATTACTGTAAGTTGCGATTTAATTCTTTCCGGAGGCCACTTCGAACGTGCAATTTTCTTTATCTATGATTTTTGAGTCCCTGCTACGGATTGCCATGGAGATGTTGTAGTCTTTCAGCCTTTCAATTAATACCTTTACTTAAGGCAAACTATGGGCCTCCTGTCAGAATTTGCTACAGGGCCCGCGCTGGCTTAACCCGGCACTGGTGTAAACTCAAGAACAGTGATAGTCTAAATGGAAGCTTGACCTCACAATCGGGAGTCCGTGGTTCGAATACTTTACCGGAAACAAAAACACACTTGAGATTTTCAAAAATAATATTTGAATCCCGCAGCTTAGCCCGCGTTAACGAAAATCGATTGTCCCGTGGGAATAACATATTTTCTCACAGTAAAAAGTAGCCTATATGTTAATCCAGAGTATCAACTAACTCCCTACCAAATTTTATGAAAATCGCTCCAGGCGTTTAGACGTGAAAAAGTAACAAACATACACACTCACAAACTTTCGCCTTTATAACATTAGTATGAAGTGTGATTTACACAAAGGTGTGTGAGATCTTCCAATTAGCAGATACCCAGTTTGGAGGACTATGGCCTAAAGCAGCTCATTCTTAACAAAATCGGTTGTCGGTAAAGTCGGTTTACTGACGATAGTTGAACGTGACAACGTCATAAGAAAATACCGATGGAATGGATGCATTTTTCAAAATATTTTTTTATTTTTATTTGTTAGATATTTTGTATAGATATAGAGAAGGAGGTAAATGGAAATCACAATGGAATTGATCAAGAATTATTTATTTGTACGCATCAATATAATTATGTAATTTTTTTGACATAATTGTATACATTGGCTGATTGTGCCTCTTTGTCGCTCGTTCCGCGCTCTCGCTTGCACTTCAAGCCTTAAATGGAACGCCTCAGAGCGAGGTAACGCCACATGAGTCATGGGTTTTGATGCATGCAGCCGGCACCATCGAATTGTAAGACGTTGTCACGGCAAAAACAACACGTGCCCAGCAATGGGACAGGTGACGACAAAACTCATATACATCCGCGGGGCACAATCGCCAATTACATTAGTTTGTGATTCCAGTCTATTTCATTGACGTGTTGCCCACAGACGATGTTTTGACGATGAATTGTTCACTACCATTGATGGTTGGACAGCCTTTAGCCTAACCTAACCTAACCTAACTATTAGGATATAGGAATAAATAATTGCGATTTCCAAAGTAGTAGTGTCAAGGATTTTCTAGCTCATTTAACAAAAATCCTTAATTTTCAGTTGCACTTCGAAGTATCCAACTTCCGGGAGACAGCGGTCAGATTCAGCTTTGGAGCCGTGGGAGAACTGAGGTTCTTGAGAGGAATCAATCCAACATCGTGAGTAAACAGTGGTGGTAGACCACACGTGGTTGGTACCACCGCCACTTTTCCTTATAACAGCAAGTTATTAAGTGTTAAGCTGTTATGTTATGTATGGGACAGAACATTGTTTTTAAACAAAATTGAAGTAGTATCCGACCATGCAGTACATCCAATGATAAGCTGACATTGCCGCACATGGACATCATCATCAATGTCGGTCGATCAAACGTTGCTTTTTTCAAAGACTAAGATGAAAACCTCATATAAAATGAGCTGATTTCCAGTCTTCTGGACAGTCTTTCGCGAGAAGGGAACTGCTTCGCGTTAGAAACGGGTATCTTCCCGGTCGACACATACTCGTACTCGGTTGCCGACCCGCGTGGCGGAGCGTTTATCTGACGCGCAATGATTTCGATTCGATTCCCGGCCAGACAGGTTTTTTTTTTTTTTTATACGTAAACCTAACGATAAGGCAGACGGGCTACCTGATGGGAAGTAGTTACCGTCGCCTATGGACACTTGCAACACCAGAGGAGTCGCCAATGCATCGCCGGCTTTGAAGGAGAGCTCTTTTCGCATATTTTTTGAAGAGCCCCATGTCATAACGCCCCGGGAATACCTCAGAAGGAAGCTCGTTCCACATCTTGCACGTCCGTGGCAGAAACGAGCGTGCAAACCGAACCGTGGAGGACCGCCACAGAACAGGTATCTGAATGATGAGTTTAGATTCATGTTTCTGGATCTGGGTGTTTGTGTGTTCGTCTTGTGTGTGTCCATGGTACCCACGACACAGGAGTAAATCCTAGTGGGGCTATGAGTGTAGAAAGTGAATGTGTGTTCACTTAGATATTTATCGATTTTTTGGGTGTCATATCAAGACTAAAACCCCACATCATTCTATTGCTGTCTTAAGAGGCGACTAAACGGGGACGTGGGGGCGGTAAAACTGGACGCTCAAACAGTCGTTTCAAGTGACCCCGGAAAGGTGCGACTAGACGGTGGTACGTCTTGTCGCATATCCTTATAAAGACCAGGTGCGCAGGCACACCTGGGTGAAACCACCTCACCTGGGTGGCTCAATATGTCAACGCTCCGAAAGGAGTCTGGTTATGTTCCTTTGAAGATCCTGGAGTCCTCTTCGCAGCACTGAGGACGGCCGCCGGGGGATTTTAAGCCTTTTGAAAGTTTCTCCCTCAAAAAAAGAACAAGTGACTAACCTAACATAAATCCCACAGGCAAACGATAGACTCCGGTCAGACAGTGAATGTCATTGTCAGCGTGTTGGTATCACCAACAGCGCAGCCTGGCGCGAGAGACCTCATCACATTCACCGCTTACGGTAAGCAATCCCTAACAGGTACTGTTTAACACTTTCGCGGACGGTACTTGAGTCTGTTTTCTACAATGACACAGTAAATCTCCATCGCATCAACCCATTATTGGCCCACAGCTGGGCACGAGTCTTCTTCCAGAATGAGAGTTTAGGCCATAGTCCACCGCGCTGGCCAAGTGCGAATTGGTGGACTTCACACACCTCCGAGAACTTTTTTTTTTAAGAACTCTCGGGTGTGTAGGTTTCCTCACGATGTTTTCCTTCACCGAAAAGCAGTGATAATTAATTTCTAATACGCACATAAATCATTGGTGCGTGCCTGGGTTTGAACCTTGGACCTCCCGATCGAGAGGGCAAGTTTCAACCATTAGACTATCACTGCTCTACCATTAGGCTATCACTGCTCTATCAAATCTCCATACATGACGTATAAATACGTAGAGTCCAATGATAGCACACGTTTTAAAGACGTCATGACAGAATTGTGATAGTAAAGATTCTAGTGTTTTACATGGTGTGACACAAGGTACATGCAAAAAGATTTTAACTTAAAAGTTCGTCAGGAATAAACGTTCTCTCGTAAATAACATTTCATATTTGAACGTCATCGTACGTTGTGCCATATCAAAATCTCAAATTATGACGTACAATCACGTTCTGTCCGTGAAAGTGTTAAGATTATCGAAGTTCGAAGATTATTATTTATCCTCTGATTGAAGTAGCAAACGAAGATGAAGTACACCGATGGTAAGTGGCCACTGCCGCGCATGGACATGTAAGCAACTTCATATAGACAACATTTCTATTTGAAGTCATTCACAGATACGTTGCTATTCACAAGGACTGAGATGGTCACCTCATAGGAAAGTAAGCCAGCAACCAGACATTTCCACCTCGAGCAAGAATTGCTACACGCCAGAGACAAGTTGAGCAGTGGTACTATCTCCGTCAAACTACATTGGTCCTACCACCTGACATCACGTTACACGATGATAAGGGTACAATCCATTATTGTCTCACTGCTGGGCACGAGTCTTCTCTCGGAATGAGAGTTTTTGGGTTATAATCCACACGCCCTGTAGTTCCGGGATCAGAATAGGGCTACGGCATCCCCTGCCTGTCGTAAGAGGCGACTAAAAGGGGCTTCCGGGGTTGCAGACGGCTAGAGTGGGAGCTCGAACCGTTCGGTCAGGCAATCCCAGGAACGACGGCGGTATGTGTGGTCGCATACCGTCGTAAAGACTAGACGGAGCGGTGGGCCCAGCCGCCCATCTGGGAGGAGCCCGATGGGGTAACGCGCTCGGAGGATTCCGGTTGAAGTCGTTTCGAGATCCCGGAGTCCTCCTTTTCAGCACCGAGGTCGGCCACCGGGGGGGTTTTAGTGCGGTAAAAATCCCACATAACCCTGCGTCGCTCCCACGGCGTCGGGTACCTTTTGAAGGTTTCCCCCTCGAAAACAAAAAAAAAAAAGGTCATAATCCACCGCGCTGGCCAATGATATACACTATGATATAATGGTATTACACGATGATACAATATCCTTCAACCCCACAGGTCTAGAACAGGTCTCCATATCGACCTACGTATACGTGATCAACTCTGGAGAGGTCGTACGAGATGTCTGGGCTCCAGAAGTCAGACACAACTTCCAAGGAAGCTGCCTTGGGAAGCAGGGCAGCGACTGCAACGAGCACACCTGGTCCGCTAGCATCTTCGCGAGAGACCCCGTTGGAGGTAAGTCCTGACATTTTTTAATCAGAAGTAACAAACGAACAGTCCACCTGCATTTGTGTAACAGAGAGACCCACGGCTGGCGGCTGGGCCCACCGCTCCGTCTAGTCTTTACGACGGTATGCGACCACACATACCGCCGTCCTTCCCGGGATCGCCTGACCGAACGGTTCGAGCTCCCACTCTAGCCGTCTGCAACCCCGGAAGCCCCTTTTAGTCGCCTCTTACGACAGGCAGGGGATACCGTAGCCCTATTCTGACCCCGAGGCTACAGGGACAACAAAGAGACCTGACGGCAATTCTGTGTGATCATTGAATAATTATGTTTGTGAGTGGTCTCTTTCTAAAACTGAGATAGTTCTGGATAATTACGAGCTGGATAGCAACAGCGCTGCTACAGCAAACGTTGCGTTGCTACTCTCAAGGACTAAAATGTTCGCTGTACTTGACAATGAGGCAATTACACCCTTCTACCGAAACGCAAAAACTTCTTCACGCTGGAAAACACAAAAAAACATGCGTGCGTACAAAGTACACATGTCAGAAGTGAAACTTCTTTGGCGAACTAATTTATAAATCTTGTTTATATTTATACAAATCTAAAACTTTAAATTTCCAAGATTAAGAGGAAGGGAAAAAGGCGTGATACGACGTTCGCTCTGTCTCACTTTTTCTCTCAATCTTTCTCACTCGCTTGCTCCCTACTCTCACTCCACGGCTAGTTGCTCATGCTACGTTCGCCCTGTCTTACTCTCTCTCAATCGGTCTCGATCACTCTCTCTCTCTTTTCCGACACTTCCGTTGCATACCCGCGTGACGTTTCATCTGTAAAAATTTTACCCTCATGCGCCTAAAGAAGTTTCACTTCAAAAAGATTCTCCATTCTTTCATTCTTTCCAGGTCTCCTACGGATCTCCTCGTCACCAGCCGGCTTGATCTATGAGAGCAACTTCATCGCCGGAACCCGGGAGGAGGTGATGACGACGTATAGAGCCACCTGCTGCAACCCAAGGGTGATGGTCAACGCTGTGGACGCGTACGGAAACGCCAACAGCTATGTCGTCGACATATCCAGTGAGTGTTTACATTGAAAATAAAAATGTGTGCGTGTACTAGCGTACACTCGTAAGAAGTGAAACTTCTTTATGACGTTATTTTTCAAAAAATAATTTACTATATGCAACTTTACAGAAATTGGTTAAATAAAGTTAAATTAGATAAAGTTTAATAAAATCCTTTTATTAAACTTTATCTAATAATCTAATCTATAATAATCTATCTAATATCACGCGTGATAGGGATAGGAAAAAGATGGCGCGTAACGGAAAAAAAAGATGGCGCGTAACGAAAAAATGTTACACTAAATTTTTTTCCAACCCCTATAAAGAAGTTTCACTTCAAAAAGAGTAGGGCACTACCAAAACGCGGTAGAGACGTGCAACAGTTCATTCAATGTCAAAGTGTCTGAAACGGTTTCCATTAGAGACGTGCAATAGTGCAATTGTCAAAGTATATAGCATAATCTTACTAAAAAGCCTCTTGTTTAATTTTAATAAGTAAGGCAAAATACTGGAGTTAACTTTCAATTCTCCATGTTGAAAACAAGATGGTGTTAAAAAACATAAAAAAATACTCCGAAGAAAAGTACTTTTTTTTGGTTTACTCTTGTGGTTCGTGATATACAAATCGTGAGCGAAATTACATTCAATACACAGACGAGAATAATCGAGTTCGTAAGAAACGACTCGTGCCTGAGATTCGAACCTTGGACCCTCGATTATGATAGAGTTTAAGCTCACGGCGCACTCGCTAACAATAAATATATTGCGTTATAACAAACAGCAATTCAATTAAAATAAATCAACGCTTTTTCCAGATTACTTCACGGAGGCCACCATAGCCGCTATCGTTCTTGGAGTGATTCTGCTCATAGCGCTCATCGCTCTCATCATATTCTTGGTCTACTGGTGTGTGAGGAGGCGACGGGAGTCCAGGGAGCTACCCTCCTACAACACATCGTCTAGGACCGTCAGCTAAACTAAGTTATTAATTGTTAAGTTATTCATACGAAAGTATTCTACTCTCTTATTGGTGCTAGAAAATAGTGACTCCAAAGCTAGAAACCATTCCATTCTTTCAACACAACTAGGGATTGCAATCCGGAAAACCGGATCCGGTAATCCGGCGGATCCGGCACAAATTTACACAAACCGGATTCGGTACCAATTCACAACCGGATCCGGACCTCCACCGGATCCGGTGATTGTATATTTTGACAACGATTTCACAATACAAAAATAATTACCGTTAGAAATCGATCCTTTTTTTACACTGTTTTAACCGTTCTATTAATGCCGCCGGATCCGGTCGGATCCGGCCGGATTGAGCAAAAAACGGCCGGATCCGGCCGGATTGAAAATGAGACCGGATTGCAATCCCTAGTGGTGAAACGACTTCACAACGGTCACAGTCACTTTCATTCTTACTATGCGATGTTTTAACAGTGGCTTATCAAATGGACTGCATGTCTACCACTACAGTATTACCAAAACAATACGTTCAAGTACATTCCAATAAAATTAAAGTCATGCATTCTAGTGATACAGCAGCAGTGGAAGCTCCTTATTCGCGGAGGTTACGCCCATATGCCGCGGATACAGAAACCATGAGCGGTAGATAGATAGAGCAGTGATAGCCTAATGGTTGAAACTTGCCCTCTCGATCGGGAGGTCCGAGGTTCAAACCCAGGCACGTAATACATTTTTTTCTAAAATTATGTGCGTATTAGAAATTAATTTTTTTCGCTTGTACTGACTACATCCATGAATTACAACTAATTTTCAGTCGCAAAAAAAAATCTCAATATTTTAACCCGCGCATACCGAAACCGCGAATGCGGAGCTTCTACTGTATATTATTTTGTAATATTTAAAATGGCCAACTTTTTATTAAGTTACCTTTAGATGTATATTTTTTTGATTTTTATTATATTTATTGATGTCAACGAGTTATTATTAATTTAGGTATATTACTGAGACGGTTTTGTACTAAAAATATTGCAAATCAATATAAGATTACGACCATTTATCAAACAAATGTGATAAAAATGTATTTGATAACCACAATCCTTTGAAAAGTTGTTTGGAAATGATAGCAAAATTGTATGTATCATATTATTATCAATTAAGATCACATATTTCTTTTTTTTTTTTAAGCTATTGTATAGCTTTAACGTGGGCTTTGAGTGCGACCGAAGAAATTGCGTAACGAAAATACCTAACACACCCCACTCCGCCTACCATGTAGCGCGGCGAAGCTTTTGCTTAACGTGTATGGTACGCACACTACCGATGTGTTTTAAAGCTGCTACAGAGCAGTGATAGCCTAATGGTTGAAACTTGCCCTCTCGATCGGGAGGTCCGAGGTTCAAATCCAGGCACGCACCACTGATTCATGTGCGTACTATGTATTAATTATCACTGCTTTTCGGTGAAGGAAAACATCGTGAGGAAACCTACACACCCGAGAGTTCTTTAAAAAAAAAAAAAGTTCTCGGAGGTGTGTGAAGTCCACCAATTCGCACTTGGCCAGCGCGGTGGACTATGGCCTAAACTCTCTCATTCTGAGAGAAGACCCGTGCCCAGCAGTGGGACAATAATGGGTTGACGACGACATAGCTTTTATCGCGGGCTTTGAGCGCAGCGACCGAATCAAGAAATTCCGTAACGAAAATACCTTACACCCCTACTCCGCCTACCATGTAGCGCGGCCGAGCGTTCGCTTAACGTGTATGTAAATGGTACGACAGTACGAAGCTCGCACGGATCGAAACGAGCTGCTCGGAAATCGGACGAATATGTAAGCAGCTGTTTGTGAGAAATTATAGTATCAAAGAAAAAAACTTGAAATATCAAAGAAAAAAAATACTGCATAAATAAATAATTATAATTCATAATTCATAATATATTTATTGTGGAACATAGGTACGTAACAGGTGTTATAATATTTAGATAGGTACAGAAAATGTAATCTCTATGTCCTGCCTCACTGGGCGTACAATAAGATTGGATCCATGAATGTCAATAATATTATGAAATTAAACAATATTATAAAATTTAAATAAACTCAATTAAAAACACACGAATGAATATATAGGACCTATTTATAAATTATTCATTTTATTCATATTTAAATGTCAGCACTTAAAGTTTGTTAGCAATTTGTCATTAAAAAATTCGTCAATCTTGTAGTAACATTTTTCTACTAGTAGAGAAGTGAGCTTATCTTTGAAGATAGATTAGATAGATTTATATTTGCATAAGTTGATAAAATATGCTATGCAATAGCTTTACCGCAGTCCCTGAGTGCCGCACGTTTTTTTTAGATAAGTAATAGTATTAAACAGTCCAGATTTATTGATTAAGGTAAAAAGTTAAAAAAAAAAAAAAAAAAATATACGTGACGAATAGATAACCTCTTTCCTTTGGGAAGTCGGTTAAAAAAAGAGGTTACCTATATAAGGTTATTTATAGATAACCTCTTTCTCTTACGGAGTTGGCTAAATAAGGTATGGCGAAATTGCATAGTTTTTCAAATTAGTATTCTATTTACACACCATACTTTTTATTCGTAACTTTATTTTTAATTGTATAATGTGCGGAACCTTCCTTCACCAAGTGCGGGAGTCACACCCGCACATAGACAGTTTTAATCCTACTAATATTATAAACGCGAAAGTTTGTGAGGATGTATGTGTGTTTGTTATTCTTTCACGCAAAAACTACTCAACGGATTTGGTTGAAACTTTACAGTAGTATAGGTTATACATCAGAATAACACATGGACTATAATTTATACCGATTTTTTTGTTATTAGGTTATAATATAACGAGAAATATCCGGTTAGTCGCAAAAAAAGTTGTCCTCTGAGAGCTATCTTCGCGTACGCTGCCTAAACCGCTGGAGATACCCAAATATAATGTACCGTGGGATTGTTTGGCTCACATAGATCTAAATAAAAGTCCGCGACAGCATATGTCTATATTTTATGTATAACCCCCAATAACTCTTTTTATACTTTGAAAATTTTAAAAATATGAAGTTGATGTTTCCATGGGTTTTATACAAACTAAATATTAGTCCTTATCAAAATAAATGATTTCAAAAAATCAAGCATCTAATACAGAATGAATCTACTTTTTACACCATGTAAATTGGATAAGTAGTTTAGAAGATATTACGAGTATAACATATTGCGTCAATATGTTATACTCGTAATAGTCAATTGATTGACCGGCAGTACGCGCCGTGCGCCGCCGCCGTATACAACGCAGTTCTATGAAATTAATATTTGAATGGTTATAAAACACGGAGCAAAATGGGAAAGGTCAATGTAAATGACGTCCCTGTAGTTCCGGGATCAGAATAAGGCCACGGTATCCCCTGTCTGTGGTAAGAGGCGACTAAAAGAGGGCTTTCGGGGTTGCGGGTGGCTAGACTGGGAGCTCGAAACACCCAGTCAGCATGTGTGGTCGCATTCTGTTGTGAGAGCCAGGATGCACGGAGCTTGAACCGTCCAGCCAGGCGATCCCGGGAAGGACGGTGGTATACGTGTGATCGCATATCGTGGTAAAGACCAAATGGAGCGGTGGGCCCAGCCGCTCTCTTGGGAGGAGCCCGATGGGCAATGCACTCAGAGGACTCCACTTGCGGTCCTTTGAAAATCCCGGAGTCCTTGTGCGATAAGAATCCCACATAATCCTGCGTCGCTCCCACGGCTTATGGTACCTTTTGAAGGTTTCTCCCTCGACAAAAAGAAAAAAAGGTCAATGAGAATGAAACAGTGGAAAATGTTAAATATGTTATTAAATCATCATCGACCTTTTAATGTTACACAACTCGGCACATATGTCAGATTAGCGGTAGTGTAGGTCGTGACCACGCTAGCCAACTGCGCGTTGGTAACCGTCGCGCGTTTTGAGACCCTTTCTTAAAACTTATAATTTCAGAGTAAGCATTAATATCTGTTGCCGACAAAACTAATTCAAATTAATATACGTGCCTGTGATTTGAAATTTGAACACACAGATTTAGGAAGTAGGGCAAGGGTTCAATCTGAAATAAATCACAGATGTGTTGTTACTCCCGAGGACTATGATGATCTCCTCACATATAAGTTTGCCGGCAGCTACACCCTTCTAATGAAACACAAGAACTGCTTATACTACTGAAATAGGTGTGGCGGTAATACCTCCGTGGTTGAATCATTGCTCTACCAACTTGCAAACTTTATGTGGCAGACTAAATTCCACGCGAGCGAAGCCGCGGGCAAAGGCTAGTCCTTTCTAAAAGCAATATTATTAGTACAAGACGTAGCAACGTCCCGGTTGTTAAATTGAACAAAATTTGTGATGACAGTATTTAACATTGTTTCTTAAAGTGTTAATTTAAGTATGTTATACTAATATACGGGTAGTACAAGAGTTAATGAGAAATGTATTAGATGTAAGCGATTTAAGGCCATATATTTGAATAACTTTTGTGAAAATATTTTTACAAATAAATTTTATATGACATTGTGGTCGTTTTAATGGTGTACCGAATGCTACTTTGTTTTAAAGACCGAGTAATAGTTTAAGAAGACAGTGAAGAAAATTTAAAGTAATAAATTATTATATTAATAAGTGAAGTAAAAACTTGTGCATTTGTCACAAACACATAAATAAAAAAAATGTGTGCGTGTACTAGCGTACACTCGTAAGAAGTGAAACTTCTATTTTTCAAAAAATAATTTACTATATGCAACTTTACAGAAATTGGTTAAATAAAGTTAAATTAGATAAAGTTTAATAAAAGGCTTTTATTCAACTTTCTCTAATAATCTAATCTATAATAATCTATCTAATATCACGCGTGGTAGGGATAAGAAAAAGATGGCGCGTAACGAAAAAATGTTACACTAATTTTTTTTCCAACCCCGATAAAGAAGTTTCACTTCAATAAACAAAATAGAACATGCAATGTCTGACTATGAAAACACTTAACGTCAGAAATGTCAATGTCTTTGTAAAAATACCCGATATTGTTTTTCAATGTGGCTTAGGTAACTAAACCTCATTTTATATTTAATGGGCTCATTCAAAATTACTTGAAAATTATTACATTTTATTTGAATTTGAGGAATATTCGTACTAAGTACTTTGGAAAATATGAAGTTTAGTTTTTTAATTTAAATTACGGTCGAATTTCGACCGATGCTACGGGTGGCTAGTAATAATAAAAAATATTTGTGGCTTACTATGATATTACTAGATAAGTGAATCTAGTAAGTAATTATTTTTGGCAAATGTGTAGTTACTGTTGGCCCTAGTGGCCTTTATAGCTTGACCGAATTTTCTATGGCAAGCCTAAAGCTCGAGCCGGGACAAGACTGTGGGCTGGAAGGGAGGGATGGCTTTGGTCCCCATTTCAGGGTTCCTCCAACGTCGCTCCAGCAGGAAAGTAGCACGTAGAGTGATATGAGTGGGACGTATAATTAGTGCCCAATCTGCTGTAAATGTGCGCCAAATAAAAAATTTGTGCGTGTTGTAATTTTTGACATAAACGGAAAAAACTATTCCTGCTGGGGTAACGTTGTTCCAGCAGGAAAATTCTAAACGAAAGATCGGAGAGTTAAAAATTGCATATGAGCATCTCTGCTCTCATATCACTCTACGTGCTACTTTCCTGCTGGAGCGACGTTCTCAGGGTGGGAGGGTTGCGGACCCGGCTATTGCCAACGTCCTGTAATCTAGTCAGTGGACTTACAGTCATAGTCAATTAAAAATCCAACAAGGGTTGAAATTTATAACATTCAATGCATGCTTACTTCAATCAGATTTTTTTTTTTGAAGTGAAACTTCTTTATCGGGGTTGGAAAAAAATTTAGTGTAACATTTTTTCGTTACGCGCCATCTTTTTCTGTTACGCGCCATTATCCGTTACGTTACGTTATCCCTACCACGCATGATATTAGATAGATTATTA
This sequence comes from Spicauda simplicius, assembly GCA_949699795.1. Classification (NCBI taxonomy): domain Eukaryota; kingdom Metazoa; phylum Arthropoda; class Insecta; order Lepidoptera; family Hesperiidae; genus Spicauda; species Spicauda simplicius. The sequence continues at coordinate 5,577,643 of OX453086.1, read as the reverse complement.
TAGATTAGATTATTAGATAAAGTTTAATAAAAGCCTTTTCTTAAACTTTATCTAATTTAACTTTATTTAACCAATTTTTGTAAAGTTGCATATAGTAAATTATTTTTTGAAAAATAACGTCATAAAGAAGTTTCACTTCTTACGAGTGTACCGCTAGTACACGCACACATTTTTTTTTCTGTGGTATCATCTGCAATCAGTCCAAGACTATAAGCAAATTTGTTGTGTGCTTATTTTGCGTGTAGGGAGCTGCTCCCATTAGAGCCAACCTTTATTTAAAAAACAAACTATTCAGTTTGTGGCGAGATTGTCGAATATATCTCGGCGCTTTTTAAGTTGACGAATGTTTTCTGGTATTGTAAGATTCGCCAGCCGGTTCGGATGTATCTGTAATCGCTCTCTGTATTTGGCTCCATGAATTTTTATTTCGTCCTTTATCATGGGCATGTTCAAGAATTCATGAACCTCTGAAGTTCTTATGAACAAAGGTGCATTTGATATTTGCTTTAAGATATAGTTTTGGACTCGCTGTATGATCATAATATTAGAGGCGCTGGCTTACTTCAATCAGATAATAAAAAAATCTATGAATTATTGCCCAGTCATCTCTACTATACTTCTATGAGTCAATGGTAATATTAAAAAAGTTGATGAATTAACACGTTAAGCGCTACATATATAAGTCTATATCCACCCTTTTTTTTGAAGTGAAACTTCTTTAGGCGCATGAGGGTAAAATTTTTACAGATGAAACGTCACGCCGGTATGCAACGGAAGTGTCGGAAAAGAGAGAGAGAGTGATCGAGACCGATTGAGAGAGAGTAAGACAGGGCGAACGTAGCATGAGCAACTAGCCGTGGAGTGAGAGTAGGGAGCAAGCGAGTGAGAAAGATTGAGAGAAAAAGTGAGACAGAGCGAACGTCGTATCACGCCTTTTTCCCTTCCTCATAATCTTGGAAATTTAAAGTTTTAGATTTGTATAAATATAAACAAGATTTATAAATTAGTTCGCCAAAGAAGTTTCACTTCTGACATGTATACTTTGTACGCACGCATGTTTGTTTTTTTTAAAGTGGGTAATCCTCATGGATACCCAGGGCATGGGGCGGCAGCTGGGCTATGCCGGACTCTTACCGGCTAATCCCCACTGTGTTTTCTCCTCGCATCGTACGCCGGGAACACGGGTAAGCTTTCGCAGTCATCCGCGAACCCACCGGTGCCTGGCCGCACCCGTCTATATCCACCCTAGTGCTCAACTTCGGAGGCCAGTGTATCTATACTAATATTATAAAGCTGAAGAGTTTTTGTTTCTTTGAACGCGCTAATCTCAGGAACTACTGGTCCGAATTGAAAAATTCTTTCTTTTTTGTATAGACCATTTATCGAGGAAGGCTTTAGGCTTTGCAACATCATGCTGCAACAAAATGACGCAGACAAAGTTGTGGGTAACAGCTACAATTTATAAAGCTGAGGAGGTTGTTTGCAAAAATAAATCATGCCCAAAATAACTATTCCACGCGGACAAAGTCGCGAGCACAGCTAGTTGAGAATATACAGCGCACTGAACGTATTCCGTTTCAACTTTGTGGTCTATCTAGTACAGTGGTCAACCGGTGGTCTGCGGACCACTGATGGTCCCTGGAACCACCCAAAGTGGTCCGAGAAGCCATCCAAAAAATATTGTAATATAGGAAGTCAAGTCAAAACTCAATGACAGTCTAGTAGCGGACAGCCGTGACTAAACCTAGCATCGGGAATTAGTAAAAAGTTAATAGAAAGCACTTATTTCTAACGTGAAGCATTTCTTGTGTTTTGATTAAAGGGTGTGGTTGTTGGGACACTTTTAAAAGAGGCGACCATCATAGTCCTCGGGAGTAGCAACACACCTGTGATTGACTTCAGATAGAACCCATGTACTGTATGAAGTTGATTACAATGTCCATGAGCGACAGTGACCACTTACCATCAGGTGGACTGCATGCTTGTTGCTACTTTGGTCAAATAAAAGAAAACAAAAGCGCATTAAATATTGTTTGCTTCAAACAACAATGTACGCATGTTTTATTAAAAAAATAATAATTTTCGGATTTATTTTTATCTTCAATTACACCCTCATACCGGTGGTGCATGGGTCGACAGATATTTTGTCAAATGGTCCCTCGTCACCAAAAGGTTAAGAGCCACCAATCTAGTAATGCAGTGGAGTTACAGTCATATTCCCGGCACTCAAAGTGCCAAAGCCGACCCCATGTAACCCATGGGGACGTTCCAGTTCCAGTTCCGGTAAAGCAGGCTTCACCTGCTCCCCAAACCTCTAAATCCCAACCACGGGGTCTGCCGAAGTCCTCTCTTAAAGAGGGCTTAGACTTGGCCCTCGGGATCATCCAGGATATCGACCTAGATGAGGTGCTTCTCCTGGCCGGGAATGTTCATTTAAAAATCCCACAAAGTAATGCTTAAAATTGTTAACATTCAATACATGCTTACTTCAATCAGATAATAAAAATATATAAGACCTTTATTGCTTAGTCATCTCTATAATACTTAAACAGTCTGAGTCAGTGGTAATACTAAACTAGTTGATGAATTAAAAATATCTTTTTGAAGTGAAACTTCTTTATCGGGGTTGGAAAAAAATTTAGTGTAACATTTTTTCTTTACACGCCATCTTTTTCTGTTACGCGCCATTATCCGTTACGTTACGTTACGTTATCCCTACCACGCGTGATATTAGATAGATTATTAGATAAAGTTTAATAAAAGCCTTTTATTAAACTTTATCTAATTTAACTTTATTTAACCAATTTCTGTAAAGTTGCATATAGTAAATTATTTTTGGAAAATAACGTCATAAAGAAGTTTCACTTCTTACGAGTGTACGCTAGTACACGCACACATTTTTTTTTTTAATTTCTTTTCTGTACTGCAATCTGTCTCTTATGTACATTCAGCAATATGTTAAATGTGGATTATAAAATTCGTTTATGATCCAAGTCCAGTGACTTGGCCACTTCAGTAAAGTAGACAGGCATCGATTCATGCATGGCTATTCATCAGTCATCATTGACATAAGTCTAGGAGGATTTTCCGTTTCAATCTTGAGGACATGACTCTTGGTTGCATCAGCTCGATTGCAAGCTCGTTTGAATGATTCAGGATACGGTCCCTGTACTTTGGCATTACTTTCTTAATCTCTTCGATTATTGTGGGGATCTGCAGATCGTAGTGCAACCTCGCATTTGTGATGTACCAAGGGGAGTCTGTTATCTGTCTTAATTTTTGGACTGAAATCTTTATGAAAAAATATCTTTAAAAAGGATTTTAGGAGTTCTCAGGTTCAGTCTGACGACCCGCGTGGTGCAGCGGTTACCATACCGGTCTGATGCGGAATGGGTCCCGGGTTCGATTCCCGGCCAGACAGGTATCTGAATGATAAGTTTAGATTCTTGGTCTGGGTCTGGGTGTTCGTGTATTCGTCTTTGTGTGTGTCCGTGGCACCCACGACACAGGAGGAAATCCTACTGTGGGGCTATGAGTGTAGAAAGCGTATTTAAAGCGTAAGCGTAGTCTAACCATCCTCACATTTTCCTTAACATGACAATAAATGATTGCTTTGTATGATACTAGCTGACCTGGCGAACTTCCTTTCCGCCTAATAGTCAAAATCAATTTTTTTCAGTGTTCCCATCCCACTTAAAAGTAAAAATTCTAAATTTATCCGTGTTCCTCCACTATATTATGCATTTATTATACATAAAAACCTTCCTCTGAATCACTCATCTATTAAAAAAATGGAATAAAATCTGTGGTGTAGTTTTAAAGATCTAAGCATACATAAAGACAGACTTTGTTTTATACTATGTAGTGGTGTGGTTGAGTAAGAAAAAGACTTAAATTAGAATTTCTTGATCAATATTGAAAGTTAAACTTAGATCTTTCACACAGTTGTATTAAGTAATAAATACATTATGTAATACATTTACTTAATTTAAAAACATGATATTACTTACTAAGTTGTGTAATATTCTTTCAACTTTTTTGAAACTCTCACATGGCATGTGGAATTGCGGAACATATCCAGCTTCAAATGGCGCTTTCTTATAAGATTTGTAGAGAAACGACATTTTCATATGAGTAAACAAATATTCTCAAAATTTTTTAACTCGGCAGAGTAAGTACAAAACACATCGACAAATTAAAAATAAAAAAACACTACGCAATTCGAAATTCGAACGAAGATACGCGCGCGGTTCGCGAAAAACTGACAGTTCGCACATGATAGAATGAGTTTGTTTTTTTTATATTTCCCGGCCAAGGTCATCTAAGCGGTTAGTATATTGACACTGGCTGCTTAAAATAGAACTCACCTCGTCTAGTACTCATTTCCTGGCTCGGCACAGCGGGCAGCAGGACAGCATTCTGCGTCAAATCCTCAATAGAAACCCCAGTCACCGATGTAGACAACAACGGGTTTTTCACCACACTCCGAAACGCGTGATCGCCGAAACTTCTATCGGACATTTTGTCACGATATAGCCTAGCGTTATTCTTGCAAATTTACTCGAATTTTTACATTTGGAGGTCACAAAAAGCAAATTTAATTAATTGAAGTTACGTGTCACTACACTAGATATTTTGGTTTGACAATGACATTTGACATATAAAATAAATGGTGTATCAATCAATATTTTGTTTAAGTTCGGAAATTGTATTAACTTTACTATCGATTCATAAACAAATTATTTTCTTATTGTTTCAAAAGTGACATTCGAAAGTCTATTTTCGTTCAAAAATTACTTGTATCTAATATAATGCAAACCAGAAAATGTTATGTAGAAGTGACAAAGATTCACGTGGAATGCAAAATACATATTGCCTCAAGTCTATACCATTTTTGACGAAATTCTTACCACCTGTTCAATCTTGTATGAATTATTAGCATAATTGTACATTATCATAGAAAAAGTAATAGTTATTAGTCTTAACATAACCAATACAATTTATAATTACTTTAATTATTGATATAACAATGTATAACATTATACATTAACACATGTTAGTAGATAAAATGCGAAGGTAGAATGAGGAAAGGAATACGGAGCTATATTCATCAAAATATAAACCCTTACTGGGCGGTTACATTATTATTATATTATATTGTCACCCATCAATCACTGAATAAAAGCGGATTTTTACCTACTTTCCTTTGTTATTTATTTTAGCTTACATCAAGTCGACAATACGCCACTATGCTGCGTCTATTACGCTGTACTGTGCATATTTCGCCGTGTGGAGTCTTGAGCAGCATTACTCCCTCTCTTCCCGTGTGGATGGGATGGGAAGCAGTGTTTTTTATTTTACATCTTCTACTGCGATCACCTACATGCATACCTAGCGATAACTGTGGGGATAGAGGTTCCATTAGGAAAAACTGACGTCTAGCAGTGGACTTCTAATGATTCAGGCATTGAATGGATTGATTGACACATTTTTATTATTGTTAGCATAATGATAACCTATTCACAATAATGGTTTAAATGAGTACTAACTGGCACTTTACTGTATACAGGTACTTATGGCTAAGGGACTGGCTAGGCTTGCGATTATACCTGTCGATTTGCCATGCTCCTTTAATTTCTATTCAGAACTTGCTTGAATGCAGGATGTTGAGCGAACTTCGATAGCGTGATTCAGAATACTATTAGCTCCATCTCTTGACGAGTAGTGGGAGGTCGCCACGTACTAATTGTGAAGAGTTGAGGGTTCATTTCGCTATTTTATCCAACCAAGTTGATAGACTATTGAGATTCTTTAGATTCACGAATATTTTATAAGAGGATTCCCTTTTCCATTCATTTTGAAAAGTAGGATATTAAGATGCCTAAATTTATTCAATATCCTGAATAATATAACTAAATGTCCAATCAAATTGCATAATGTGCATATTGGTTAATTTTACGCTTCCTCCGATCGTTTGCAATTCGCAATTAAATCTGCCGATCAAATCATAAAATGTACACGTTTTATCTCATACCAACCTTTGTTCAGCAAGTTTGATAAAATCACACCAAAAAATAAATAAATTTTATTTAATTTTAAACTTCTTGTCTTTATACTCTAAAGATCTATGCCAACTCACAAATAGATAACATATTTCACGTATGACATATTGACAATTGACATTGACATTGACTTCCGTCAAATCTGAAAAGTAAACACACCAGTACTAGGTATGGGTCGTCGACGTATTTTTCGTCAACGAAACTAGACTGTCGAATATCGTCCGTCGACTAGTCGATAAACTAGTTGAATTCGTCGACTAGTCGAAACACGTTAACGTGTATCTACTAAGGTAATATCGTACTTTAATGTCACCATGTGGACTGTGGAGTTTTCATTTAGCCGTCTACGAATTCGACTAGTCCGTCGATGAACGGTAGAACATCGCCGTCGAAAGTGTCGAAACGTTGATTATATGTGAACGGTAGATTTAACTACTCCGTTTTATTCAACGCCCATAGTTAATTCTTCGACGTGTTGAAAGTTAATGTGTCGTATAGACTATAGACTGTTCTACTTAGTACAAAGTCATAAGCGTCTAGTTTACTTTAGTTTAAACGGTTCCTTTTGCGGTCTATCTCATGCGATTCCTATATAATTTGGTGATAAGTTGTAAACTTTTGGTTATTACTTACGCACGATTAATTTTAATAGAATCTTATTATAATTGTCAAAGTAATAAGTAATAACTGTTATTACTAAATATTCTAGTAAAATATAACAATTTCGTTACAAAACACATATTTCTTTTTTATCTGATTGAAGTAGCAAACGAGCATGCAGTCCACCTGATGGTAAGTGGTCACTGCCTCCCATGGACATAAGTAAACAACTACATATAGAACATGGGTTCAATCTGAAGTCAATCACAGATGCGTTTCTACTCCCAAGGACTATGATGGTCGCCTCATATAAAATTGTGCCGGCAACCACACCCTTCTATCAAAACGCAAAGAAAATAATAATATGCTTCCAAAGTTCCAATAGAAATAGGTGTGGCGGGCGGTGGTACTTCCCCGGTCGAACTGCATTGGTTCTACCACCACAAAAGACCAAATTCTCTTAAATGTGCGTTGTCAAAAATATCAACGCTATGCATTTAGATTATTTAGAGATAAAGTTCAAAACACCTTAATTGCCACGCAACTTTCAACCTTATTGTAACGGACGACAAGCGAGTCGGTTGTCGTCCATTAAAATAAAGTTGAAATTTGCTTGAAGCGACCGTCCATGATTACGCGACTATGGTTAATGGTAATATCGTACGTTGATGTCAACATGTGGACTGTGGAGTTTTTATTTAGCCGTCTACGAATTCGACTAGTCCGTCGAAGAATAGTAGACCGTCGAAACGTTGATTGTATATCAACCGTAGAATCAACTAGTCCGTTTTTTCAACGCCCATAGCTAACCAGTACACCACATAATAATAAATAATTATTAAGTTGTATTTATGACCATTTAATACTCAATTTTGTAATTTAAAACCTTAATTAGAGACCAAGGAACCAACAGAAATGTCCGAAGCACCTTCAGAGCCTGCCAAACCATCAGAACCACCTATAAAACGGTACAGACGCGAAGAAAAGTCCGACACTGAGGATGAGGATTTGGACAACTACGAGCCTTACGTTCCAGTGAAGGAGCGCGTGAAGCAGAAGCTGATGAAGCTGGGCCGGTTGGGGCAGGTGGCGGCGGAGGCCAGCGCGGAGGCGAAGAGTTCTAGTGACAATGACCCTGATGATGACGGTTGGTATCTTTATTGCTTAGAATAGTTGCTTAGAGCAGTGATAGCCTAATGGTTGAAACTTGCCCTCTCAATCGGGAGGTCCGAGGTTCCAACCCAGGCACGCAGCACTGATTTATGTGCGTATTAAAAATAATTTGACGACCCGCGTGGTGCAGCGGTTACCATACCGGTCTGACGCGCAATGGGTCCCGGGTTCGATTCCCGGCCGGACAGGTATCTGGATGATGAGGTTAGATTCCTGTTCTGGGTATGTGTATACATCTTGTGTGTGTCCGTGGTACCCACAACACAGGAGAAAATCCTACTGTGAGACTATGAGTGTAGAGAGCGTGTAAATTATCACTGCTTTTCGGTGAAGGAAAACATCGTGAAGAAACCTTCACACCCAAGAGCTCTTTAAAAAAATAAAGGTCTCAAAGGTGTGTGAAGTCCACCAATTCGCACTTTGCCAGCGCGGTAGACAATGGCCTAAAACTGATATTCTAATACTCTACATGCATAATATAGTGGAGGAACACTAATAATTTTAGATTTTTGATTATTTGGCCAAACAAAGTTCACCGGGCAACTAGTTTACTAACTAAACTATAATGTAAACATGCAGATACAATATTTTATGTGTGCTATCATACTACAATTAATGTATTACTGCACACTACAATTAATTATGATTCTTATTATTATTTTTGACATGTTTTTTTTTATTATTTTTATTTTTATATTCGAATTATGGGTATTTATTGATCAATTTAATTGAAATATGTTATATAATATTATTGCAATTTTTATTTTGATTATTATGGACATTCTATTGATTTATTTTTGATATTTTAATTGACTTTTAAATTGTTATTATTTATGCACTGTTGTTTATTTTATTATTATTTGACGAATTAACTGATTTGTTTTTTTTTTATGTAATTTAAAATTTTCAACTTATTTTTAATTTAATATCAATATTTTAATTATATTCTATTTCACTACGCTAACGTATTAGGTTAACCTGTAATGTTAGACGTAAGTTATGAGTAAATAAATAAATAAATAATTACTTTCCAGCGTCACAAGAAGAGTGGGGCCGTCGCTACAACGTATCTCTTCTGGACCAGCACAGTGAGCTGAAGCGGATAGCGGAGGCCAGGGCGCTGTCTGCGGCGGAGAGACAGGCCAAAGAGGAGGAGCATATCCTGGAGAGCGTCGCCCAGAGCAAAGCGTTGATGGGTGTTGCTGAGTTGGCTATGGGTAACATAATTGATTTTTTTACTGGAAATCTGGCGTCCACATACAGAACATATTAAGGTTTTCAAGAGATTTGTTGGATTTTTGTGTGTGCGAAATATAATAATTGATAAATATAATCACAGTGTTAGCGCGCGCACACATGCGCACGCGCATACACCGACCGGCCCCGCCAACGGCGTAAGGGCCTGCGCGCCCCCCTCGGGCACTAGCAGACAGACCGTCCATGCCATCACTACGAATTACGTTATTTTGTTTGTATTTTTTGAAAATCCGTTGTAAGAAAGTCAATATAACACTTAAGCAAGTAATTTGGTGTTTGCTGTTGAAGATTCCCTACCACACAGAGAGTTTATAATGTTTCTTCAAAATGAATTTGTTGCGTTTTGATGGAATGGTGTGGTTACCGACACACTTTGTTATTAGACAATCATCATAGTCCTCGGGAGTAGCAACACATCTGTGAGTGAGTTCAGATAGAATCCATGTTCTGTTTGCAACTTAAGCAACTTACAGATGTCGTAGTGACCACTTATCATCAGGTTGACTGCACGCCTGTTTGCTACTTCAATCAGATAAAAAAAAAGAAAAGTAACTAACATTTTACCTATGATTGCAAAATACATTGCAAGTTAGGCTTGAAAATGATACAAAGATTAGACTACTTTAGGACAGGTCTGCAACCAGTCTAGTAAATGTCTACCACATGCTCGTTTTTGCTAAAAAATTCACCACCTTTCCAGGTATCCAATATGAGGAGCCAATCAAAACATCATGGACTCCGCCCCGTTGCATCCTGGCCTTACCTCCGGAGAGGCATGAGAGGATCAGGCAGGAGCTCCGGATACTAGTTGAGGGAGAAGACGTGCCTCCTCCGATTAGGACGTTCCATCACATGAAATTTCCTAAAGGTATGTGTGTCAGAATGAAAGACTTTTATAGTCCATAGTCCACCGCACTGGCCAAGTGGTAACTTGGTCAGGGCCTGATTAACCCTTAGGCTATTTATGCTGCAGCCTAGGGCGTGAGGATTGAGGGGGCGCGTTGATATCGTGTTTACGCTTGCTTTATTAATCCAGCATCATAGCATCTACCCTACATATTTCAACTAAACCGAGACAAAACAGTAACACACCAGAGGTTTTTTTCTTTTAATACTTAAACCTAACGATAAGGCAGACAGGCTACCTGATGGAAAGTAGTCACCGTCGCCTATGGACACTTGAAACAAGAGAGGAGTCGCCAATACATCGCCGGCTTCGAAGGAGAGCTCTTTTCGCACCTTCTTCGAAGAGCCCCATGTCATAACGCCCCGGGAATACCTCAGGAGGAAGATTGTTCCACATCTTGCAAGTCCATGGCAGAAACGGGCGTGCATACCCGAACCGTGGAGGACCGCCACGGGTCCTGTTGATATGGATGGAACTTCATCCTTCGGCGAGTGGTGCATTGGAGGAAAGGTGACGTAGGCACTCACCATTATAAAGCCCGTAGAACACGCAGAGGGAGCCTATGTCCCTCCGTTGACTCAAGGGTTCTAACCGTTCGGTGACCCGTGGGTCGTTGACGATTCGGATCGCGCGTTTCTGGACGGAGTCAAATGGGTTAAGTTGGTATTGGGGCGCCCCTGCCCAGAGATGCGAGCAGTACTCCATGTGGGGTCTCACTTGTGCTTTATAAAGCAGGAGGAGATGCCCCGCGTGAAGTACCGCTTCGCTCTGTTCAAGACGCCCAACTTTTTAGCTGCCAACTTAGCCTTAACATCCAAATGACCCCGAAACTGCACGTCACACGAGATGTCAACTCCCAGGATCCCCACGCTTTGTCCAATGGTCAGTGAGATACCTTGGAACTTTGGCGCCATGACAAATGGGGCTTTCTTAGCGGTAAACGCGCAGACTTCTTTCTCGTCGACCTACACTGGTTCTACCACCTTGAAAAAGGTGTAGGAGATTGAATGTATGCAACCGTACGGCAATTTGGAACAGCGAAGAAGAGCCTTCTGGCAGTTGGCCAAGGTGGTGGATTATGGCCTAAACTTTTATTTACCCAAGATATCCGTGTACAATGAGGTATAGAGTTCGAAGATCTTTAATTCTTTTCCAGGTATCCTAAACGGTTTGAACGCAAAGGGCATAAAGAAACCAACGCCCATCCAAGTGCAGGGCATACCGGCGGTGCTCAGCGGAAGGGACATGATCGGCATCGCCTTCACCGGCTCCGGGAAGACGCTGGTCTTCACGCTGCCCATCCTCATGCTGTGTCTCGAGCAGGAGATCAAGATGCCTTTCATCAGGTTGGAGACTAATGTCATACTTTACCAGTAAGGTAACATCGCCTTCAACGGCTCCGGGAAGACGCTGGTCTTCACGCTGCCCATCCTCATGCTGTGTCTCGAGCAGGAGATCAAGATGCCTTTCATCAGGTTGGAGACTTATGTCATCCTTTACTAGTAAGGTAACATCGCCTTCACCGGCTCCGGGAAGACGCTGGTCTTCACGCTGCCCATCCTCATGCTGTGTCTCGAGCAGGAGATCAAGATGCCTTTCATCAGGTTGGAGACTAATGTCATCCTTTACTAGTAAGGTAACATCGCCTTCACCGGCTCCGGGAAGACGCTGGTCTTCACGCTGCCCATCCTCATGCTGTGTCTCGAGCAGGAGATCAAGATGCCTTTCATCAGGTAATAGACTAATGTCATACGTTACTAGTAATAGAACATGGCCTTCACCGGCTCCGGGAAGACGCTGGTCTTCACGCTGCCCATCCTCATGCTGTGTCTCGAGCAGGAGATCAAGATGCCTTTCATCAGGTAGGAGACTAATGTCATACGTTACTAGTAATAGAACATGGCCTTCACCGGCTCCGGGAAGACGCTGGTCTTCACGCTGCCCATCCTCATGCTGTGTCTCGAGCAGGAGATCAAGATGCCTTTCATCAGGTTGGAGACTAATGTCATACGTTACTAGTAATAGAACATGGCCTTCACCGGCTCCGGGAAGACGCTGGTCTTCACGCTGCCCATCCTCATGCTGTGTCTCGAGCAGGAGATCAAGATGCCTTTCATCAGGTTGGAGACTAATGTCATACTTTACCAGTAAGGGAACATGGCCTTCACTGGCTCCGGGAAGACGCTGGTCTTCACGCTGCCCATCCTCATGCTGTGTCTCGAGCAGGAGATCAAGATGCCCTTTATCAGGTTGGTTCGGTTTGCACGCTCGATTTTGCCACGGACGTGCAAGTTGTGGAATGAGCTTCCTCCTGAGGTATTCCCCGGAGCGCTGTGACATGGGGCTCTTCAAGAAAGGTGCGAAAAGAGCTCTCCTTCAAGGCCGGCGATGCATTGGCGACTCCTCTGGTGTTGGGAATGTCCATAGGCGACGGTGATTACTTTCCATCAGGTAGCCCGTCTGCCTTATCGTTAGGTTAAAGTATAAAAAAAAGACTAATGACTTACTTTAATATTAATAGAACATTACCTTCACCGGCTCCGGGAAGACGCTGGTCTTCACGCTGCCCATCCTCATGCTGTGTCTCGAGCAGGAGATAAAGATGCCTTTCATCAGGTTGGAGACTAATAAGTATAGGAGTTAAAAGGCAAAATTGATGTATCAACCTTAGGTAGAACTTAGAGGCTTAAGATTTCTCACACGTATTTCTCTTATGACGTAGGCACTTAGGAAAGATTTTTCAAAAGTTGACCCCTGAGGGGGTGAAATGGCAGATTATAGATTGTATGAAAGTCTTCCAATTTTGATGCTAACTTAATGAAACTTAGTATTTGACTTTATGGCTTAATATAAATCTGTTTTATTATTTTCGTTTCATTCGGAAAATCAACCCCTAACAGGGTAAAATAGGGGTTAAAAGTTTTTTTTCGGAAATCTGCCAAATTTGATGATATCTTAATAAAACTTAGTATTTACATTTAGTCCCTTGTTCTATATGAAGGTGCTTACAGATGTCCATACAGTGACCACTTACCAGCAGGTGGACTGCATGCTCGCTACTTCAATCTTTTCAAAAGTTCCGAACAGAGTTGGCGCAAGGTCACTTCAGGCATGATCATTGGCAAAAGTATAGAAAGCGTTTATTTGAGGTCGTATTCCGATCCGGTGGTAGTGTAAGAAAAAAAAATGTAACTGACAATTTGTAAGTGCCGCCGTAGGTCTATACAAAATAAAGACTTTTCATTTCGTTTCATTAAACAGAAATAAAGTGGAATGCATCCCACAGGAACGAAGGTCCCTACGGGCTGATCATCTGCCCGTCCAGGGAGCTGGCGAAGCAGACGCACGATATCATCCAGCACTTCATCAAGCATTTGAAGGACGCTGGTAACCCGGAGCTGAGGAGTTGCTTGGCTATTGGGGGTGAGTGAAACATATTTTTTTAATAGATAATGTTGCATATATTTTTATAGGGGTGTTGGGGGTACAACACATTATTGTCCCACTGCTGGGCACAGGTCTTCTCTCAGAATGAGAGAGTTAGAGGCCATAGTCCATCGCGCTGGCCAAGTGCGAATTGGTGGACTTCACACACCTCTGAGAACTTTTTTTTTAAAGAACTCTCGGGTGTGTAGGTTTCCTCACGATGTTTTCCTTCACCGAAAAGCAGTGGTAATTAATTTCTAATACGCACATAAATCAGTGGTGCGTGCCTGGGTTTGTACCTCGGACCTCCAGATTGAGAGAGCAAGTTTCAACCATTAGGCTATCACTGCTCTGTTCAACCATTAGGCTCGAGAGTATATAGCAAATTTTCTTGTTACAAGGTGTTGCGGTGTCAAACTGCATGGAGGTGGTACAAAGAGGTGTTCACATAATGGTAGCGACGCCAGGGAGACTGATGGACATGTTAGACAAGAAGATGGTATGCTTTTCATATGTCTTGGATATAAAAACGAATTTATGTATAAACCTATGAGTTTACGTGGTACATGTATATGAGGTTGAAAATTATTATATAGGTATGAAATGAAATGAAATGTCTTCTTTTGTATAGGCCTACGGGGGCACTTACAAATTGTCAGTTACATTTTTTTTTACACTACCACCGGATCGGAACACGACCTCAAATGAGAATATCCGGCAAGAAACTCAGCGGGGTTGTCTTTTTTCTTATTTAGATCCATTTTTTTTATATATATGTAGGTGGTAGAATAAGTGTAGTTAAACCGGGGAAGTACCACCGACACACCTATTTCTTGCGTGAAGCAGTTCTTGCGTTTCGATGGAAGGGTGTGGTTGCCGGCACATTTTTATATGAGGCGACCGTGTTTAAATGTAGTAGTTAAAACCGTAGTTAATGTAGTATCGTCCGCAAATAAAATACATTTTCGCAATCTGGAAGGTCGTTCATGTATAAGATAAAAAGTAGTGGCCCCAGTATATTGCCTTGTGGCACACCATTTATGTTGTGTTTATATTGTGACTTCCGAAGCTAGCGAATAAACCATCAACACTTTCATGTTACTGTTTTCGAGCCGAGACCATCCCCACTAAATGTATATCTATGAAGGTCCGTCTCAACGTCTGCCGCTACCTCTGCATGGACGAGGCAGATCGTATGATCGACATGGGCTTCGAGGAGGACGTGCGGACCATCTTCTCGTACTTCGCCGGGCAGCGGCAGACGCTGCTGTTCAGCGCCACCATGCCGCGGAAGATACAGAACTTCGCTAGGTGAGTACTGGTCTGAGGTCGAACCGTCCAGACAAGCGACCCTGGGTAGAACGATGGCATGTGTGGTCGCATGCCGTCGTAAATACCAGGAGATACGGTGACCTCGAATGCTCACTGGGGAAGAGCCCGAAAGGGGCATCGCGTTTAGAGTACTTTTGGTGTGTTCCATTGGAGATCGCGGAGTTCTCGCAAGATTTGACCCCTCTACCGATTGTTATGGTAATAAAAACATCTCCCCCTCCCCCCTTTTGTTCTGTGTATTTCCAATAATTATGATACAACGTCTCTTGCTATATTTAAATTCTTCGTGACATCGAGCCTCGTCTTATATTTAAGTCTTATAAGAGACAACGGCCTGTCGTATTTTTACGTCTTCTACAATACAAGATCGCGCCCCCAGATCGGCCCTCGTCAAACCGGTGACCCTGAACGTGGGTCGCGCGGGCGCCGCGTCGCTCACCGTCCGGCAGGAGTTAGAAGCGGTGCAGGCGGAGGCAAATCTTCTAATTGTCCTCCACATTGCTAAGGTCGCTTCAACTAGAGCAGCCTATTTTTTAATTGTCCCCACTTCCGTATAGTTCGTATAATCGCGTCCTGTGTAACATAATGTCACATAGTGTCTTCCAATCATCGTATAATCTCGACGTCTGTATATTCAAGTCCTCTATGACAAAGTTCCATCATATTCACGTCCTGTATGACACAATGTTTGTCGTATAATTACGTTCTCTATGACACAACACGTCAAATATTTACTCGTTTATTATATTAAAGCCACATAGTGTCTCCCAGATCCTTTCATTGTCTAATATAACGTGGGAATCCTCAAATCCGTACATTGACATCACGCGTCCTTCAGATCGGTCAATCGTCTGATTGTCCCCACGTCCGTAAATCCTTTCCTCTGTGACACATCGTCCCGTTCTACGTATTTGTCCCCACGACCGTGTAATCGCGTCTTGTGTAACAATGTTGCATAGTGATCCGCACATCGTCCAATCATCGTATTATCCCGACGTTTTCATGTTCAAGTCCTCTATGACAACATCAGCTATTAACCTGCGTGCCTACGCGTTCTATTTACGTGCCCTATGAAACAACATCCTGTCGTATTTTTACGTCTTCTATAACACAAGATCGCGTCCCCCAGATCGGCGCTAGTGAAACCTGTAACCTTGAACGTGGGTCGCGCGGGCGCCGCGTCCGTCACCATCCTACAGGAGTTAGAAGCGGTGCAGGCTGAGGCGAATCTTGTAACTATCCTCCACATTGTTGAGGTCGCTTCAACTAGATCTGCCAATATTTTAATTGTCCCCACTTCCGAATAGTTCGTATAATCGCGTCGTGTGTAACATAATGTCACATAGTGGTCCGCACGTCTTCCAATCGTCGTATAATGTCCACGTCTGTATATTCAAGTCCTCTATGACAAAGTTCCATCATATTCACGTCCCGTATGACACAATGTTTGACGTATAATTACGTTCTCTATGACACAACCCGTCTAATATTTACTCGTTTATTATATTAAAGCCACATAGTGTCTCCCAGATCCTTTCATTGTCTTATATAACGTGGGAATCCTCAAATCCGTATATTGACATCACGCGTCCTTCAGATCGGTCAATCGTCTGATTGTCACCACGTCCGCAAATCCATGCTCTCTGTGACACATCGTCCCGTTGTATATTTACATCTACTACGTATTTGTCCCCACGACCGTGTAATCGCGTCTTGTGTAACATAATGTTGCATAGTGATCCCCACATCGTCCAATCATCGTATTATCCCGACGTTTTCATGTTCAAGTCCTCTATGACAACGTCTACTATTAACGTGCGTACTTATGTGTTCTATTTACGTGCCCTATGAAACAACATCCTGTCGTATTTTTACGTCTTCTATAACACAAGATCGCGTCCCCAGATCGGCCCTCGTCAAACCGGTGACCCTGAACGTGGGTCGCGCGGGCGCCGCGTCGCTCACCGTCCGGCAGGAGTTAGAGGCGGTGCAAGCAGAGGCGCGTACGGTGCATCTACTGCAGTGTCTGCAGAAGACCCCGCCTCCGGTGCTGGTGTTCGCTGAGAGGAAGCAGGACGTTGATGCTATACATGAGTATCTGCTGCTTAAAGGTGAGTTAGTGGAACACGGTGTTAGAGTTAGTAGGGAGAGACATAATAATAATAATAAATAATAATAAATATACTTTATTGTACCCAACAAGGAAAATAATACAATGAAATCTTAATATTAGAATACAAAAGGCGGCCTTATCGCTCAACAGCGATTTCTTCCAGGCAACCTAAGGTTATGGAGTTAAGATTAAGGTGAAAATAAAGAATAGGTAGGGTGCAAAAATCAGGTTAATGAATTTTAAAGCAACATACAGATTAATAAATAGTAAAAGCGAAACTAGTTTTTTTAAATAACAGCAATTGTGAAAATAATACAGTTTAAGGATAGCAAAAAGCGTAAGGAGAGGATTGGAAAATTAGAGCTTAAGGTAATGGGACTTCACAAGATTTTTAAACGAGTATAGGGATTGGGCAAAACGGATTGAAACAGGAAGGGAGTTCCATAAATGTATAGCTGAAACAGTAAAGGAGTTTTTGTAGAATGAAGTTGAGTGGGAAGGAGTGTAAAGAGTAAGGTTATGAGTGGAGCGAAGGGATCTATCATGAGTTAGGTGGAGAAAGGGGAAACGTTCCTTGAGGTATGGTGGAGAGGTCGGATTAAATAATATACAGTACAGAAGAGATAGAATGTGAGCATTTCGGCGAAGACGAATTGGGAGCCACTTGAGTTTAGCGCGATACTCTGACACATGGTCATATTTCCGTAAGCCGAATATGAACCGTATACAAATGTTTTGAAGACGCTCAAGCTTATTTAATTGCTCCTCGGTAATATCAGGATAACACACATCAGCATAGTCAAGTATTGGTAGAAGTAGAGATTGCGCAAGCGTAATTTTTGTGGGTATAGGTAAAACATTTTTCAGTTTGCGAAGGGAACCCATAGCGGCAAAGAGCTTTTTACTGACTTCCGTGATCTGTGGTATCCACGAAAAATGTTGGTCCATGTAGATACCTAAATTCTTGACCTTATTACTATAGGGAATTGCAACATCATCCAGTGTTATAGGCGGTAACAGGTGCCAATCAATTCTGGCAATCAAACGCGAACTCCCTATAATAATTGCCTGGGATTTAGTGGCATTTAATTTTAATCCGAAGTCTTTGGTCCAAGTCGAAATACAAGTCAGATCCGTGTTAGTAATCTTGATGGCGCTGTGCAAGTTGTTAAGGCTAGCGTGGTTGTAAATTTGCAAGTCATCCGCATATAGATGGTAGTGAGAAGTTAAGTGAAGACTAATAGAGTTAATGAAGATAGTAAAGAGGAGAGGAGACAACACGCCACCTTGCGGCACGCCAGCAGTTGTACTCGACCAAATGGAAAATTTGTCATCGATTTGAATACGCTGCCGGCGCCCGTACAAGTAACTACGAAACCAATCAATTGCCGTCGGAGATATGTAGAGAGAACTCAAAACCCCCAAGAGGACTTCAAAATCAACAGTGTTGAAAGCATTGCTAAAATCCAACAGAGTTAACACCGTTAGCTGTTGATTATCCATCCCCATGCGAATGTCATCTGTAATTTTCAGCAGGGCAGTAGCCGTACTATGACCAGGGCGGAAACCAGACTGAAGAGGATTTAGTAGGGCTTGAGAGGTAAGGAAGGAGCTAAGCTGAAGGTGGATAAGGCGCTCAAGGACTTTGGATAGGAAAGGTAATATGGATATTGGTCTGAAATCAACAAATTCGGTTGGATTGGATTTTTTGGGTAGGGGAATTATGTTGGCATCTTTCCAGGAGGAGGGGAAGGAATTACTTTGGATAGAACTATTAACCATGAAAGTAATAGTAGGAAGGAGTAGGTCAAGGAGAGGGATGATCATTTTACGGCTAATGCAATCGCTACCTACGGCATTTGAGGGGATGGAGAGTATTGCTCTCTCTACATCACGATCTGAAAATTGATTAAACGAAAATAAAGTAGAATTTGAATTGGGAATATTAGAAAGGTTATTCAGAGTTCTTTCTTTCGTTTTGCTATCAATGCAAGAAGTAACAGAAAAATGACGATTTAAATCGTTTAAGTTGAGATTATGTGGAAGAGAGTTTTTCGGCGATTTCCCAATTCCTAAAGTTTTAAGAAATTTCCAGACCCTACTAGGGTCTTCATTATGAACAGAATTATAAATATGGCGTCGTTGTAAATCTCTACACATCATATTGCAACGATTTCTTGCAGATTTGTACCGCTCAAGATTAACCTCACTGACGTCTAACTTATATTTGGACTTGGCTGAGTTTTTCTTATTGATTAGGGTCCTCACGTCGTCAGTAAGCCATGGAGCTGGCGGATATCGAATACGAACTGGGCGAACAGGGGCATGCACGTCATACAGTTGTACTATCAAGGAATTAAACAATGCCACCTGCTCGTCAACAGTGCTCATACTCTTCACGATACCCCAATCAATATTCGCAGCATCGCGGCGGAGTTCTACAATGTCCATCCCACTGAAATTACGCTGAAGAAGAATTCTTGACTTAGCTTTTGGAGGTCGGATTTTATAAGACAAGTAGAGAAGGTCATGGTATGAAAATCCCTCAGCAGCGCACTGGCCATACTTTGCGACGTGATCCAATGAAGATACTATCATTAGATCGAGCAAAGAAGGGTCACAGTTTGGGAAGAAGTGTGTTGCACTTAGAGGTAAAATATGTAGATTGGCAGCGTTGACCAAGGACTGTAATTTATGGGATCTGACATCCTGCTTGAGTAGACATGTATTGAAATCACCCATAATAATTGAGTGGTCGAAGAGTGGACAAAGGTCTTCAAGCAGTTTGTCTAAGCAGGGGAAGTAGTCAACGCTGAGACATACAAGAGTTAGAAGCAGTGCAAGCAGAGGCGCGCACGGTGCATCTCCTGCAGTGTTTGCAGAAGACGCCGCCTCCTGTGCTGGTGTTCGCTGAGCGGAAGCAGGACGTTGATGCTATACATGAGTATCTGCTGCTTAAGGGTGAGTTAGTGAGACATGGTGTTAGAGTTAGTAGGGAGAGACATACAAGAGTTAGAAGCAGTGCAAGCAGAGGCGCGCACGGTGCATCTCCTGCAGTGTTTGCAGAAGACGCCGCCTCCGGTGCTGGTGTTCGCTGAGAGGAAGCAGGACGTTGATGCTATACATGAGTATCTGCTGCTTAAGGGTGAGTTAGTGGGACATGGTGTTAGAGTTAGTAGGGAGAGACATACAAGAGTTAGAAGCGGTGCAAGTAGAGGCGCGTACGGTGCATCTACTGCAGTGTCTGCAGAAGACTCTACCTTCTGTGCTCGTGTTCGCTGAGAGGAAACGAGATGTTGATGCTATTGATTACCGTGATTACCTGCTACTGATACAAAAGGGAGGGTGATACTAAAGGGCCAAAAGTTGGTAGGGCAAGTTTATGGTACTAGTAAGACTAGTAAGATGGTAATTGAACGGCTAATGTTACTGGTTTGGTACTTAGTCATTGTCAATACTTGCTTGAAAGATGAGTGGGATGAGGTACTTGTGATGCAACAGTTAAGGGAAAAGGAATCGGTAATCGGATGATAATAGGGAGCAATAGTGAGGCAGTAGTTGGTAGGGGTATCCACAACATTAACAATAAAAAGAACAGAAAAATAGACTAATTCAAATTGCATTCTAAGCTAAAATCAGTGTTTTATGTAATATTAAAAATAAATTAGACTGTAAAATAAAAAATATTGTTCTTAGGCGTGGAAGCGGTGGCCATACACGGAGGCAAGGATCAAGAGGAGCGGTCCCGCGCAGTGGAGGCCTTCAGGAAGGGCGAGAAAGACGTACTGGTTGCCACTGACGTCGCTAGCAAAGGTAAATCTTAAAAACAAATCAATCGCTTCTTTGGATTTTACCTGACTGGGTCAGAAGGAGGTTTTTCTTTCACATCATTAACATATAGCAAACGAAAATGCACGTGTCCAACCAACTGTCCTGTGAGTCCTGATAACTCTACCCCTCTTTCCCGTCACAAACATCTGTTCACTACCGTAACGTAGCAAATTTGACTATGTAAGTGTGTGTCAATAATATGCCTCATAACGTCATCTGTTAGGTCACGGTAATCTAGTTACCGTAGATCGATAGTAATTAGTTCCTTTATTACAGTGGCGTTTGAGTTGAGCACGTACATACTCGGCTCGTGTGCGCCCTGATGAAATGCTCCTTTCATGTTACATAGCATGTTACATTTCGTAAATCTGTACCCGCCTTTATGTTTCCGCGTCAATCGTAACACATCCCCTGTCTCCCCCAGGCCTCGACTTCCAGAACATCGAGCACGTGATCAACTACGACATGCCCGAGGACATCGAGAACTACGTGCACCGCATCGGGCGCACGGGCCGCGCGGGGGGCGGGGGGCTCGCGTCCACGCTGCTGCCGCGCGCCGCCGACCCGCTGCTGCTGCGCGACCTGCTGCACCTGCTGCGCGAGGCGGGACAGAAGGTGACGCGGCGTGTGTGCGTGTGTTTGTTTGTGTGTGTGTGTGTGTGTGTGTGTGCGTGCGCGTGCGTGTGTGTGTGTGTGTGTGTGTGTGTGGCTACCGACCCGCTGCTGCTGCACCTGCTGCGCGAGGTTTTTTTTCATAGAGGGGAAAAAATACTCTTACGTATCATAAGATCATGAGATCTCGTATGTCGGACTCGACACTACGCGGCCTCTACCGACTAAAAAACACCAATTTCTTCTCTATAACCTTGTCCCCGTGGAACGGCCGTGAGGCATTACTTCACGGGGGGACGATTAGGCAAAGCTTACTCTAGCATCTTGTATGTTTATACTATCAGATCTTGGATCTCTTCCGTTGCATAGGTGCATATGGTCTTCCAAGCCTTCTCTGATGTTAGCATCAAATCCATCAGATTATCCTGTCGTATTTGTCTTCCTATGCTTATTTCCCAGGTATCTCGGGCTTTTTTGTAGGTCGGACAAGTAATGAATACATGCTCAGCATTTTCTTTAGCTCCTGTGCAATCAGGGCATTCAGAAGATCTTCATATTTAAACCGGTGTAAGTATTCCTTGTGAGCAGTGATAGCCTAATGGTTGAAACTTGCCCTCTCGATCGGGAGGTCGGAGGTTCAAACCCAGGCACGCACCACTGATTTATGTGCGTATTAGAAATTAATTATCACTGCTTTTCGGTGAAGGAAAACATCGTGAGGAAACCTACACACCCAAGAGTTCTTAAAAAAAAAAAGTTCTCGGAGGTGTGTGAAGTCCACCAATTCGCACTTGGCCAGCGCGGTGGACTATGGCGTAACCTCTCTCATTCTGAGAGAAGACCCGTGCCCAGCAGTGGGACAATAATAATGGGTTGACGAGAAGTATTCCTTGTAGCAACCTTGTCCAGACAGCATTTGGGTGAGATAGTAATTAGTCTCGCCGTACTTGCGGTTTACCCATGTTCCAACGTCTCTTATTAAACGATGGGTCCATCTAAGGCAGATGAGGTATCCTTTGAGGTATCCCATAACATCTACCACTTTTGGATGCTGTTTCGTCTCTCTTCTACTCTGATGTCCTCGGTTGTTAAAACAGTGCCGGCTTTCTTGCGCTGGTATAAGTTTTTCGCTCCACCGCAAGAAGTTCAATAGGAAGCATCCCATAAATAGTTTGGCACATTGATATTTGTCAGTGCATTATTACGTCCCATCTTGCCGAGTTAAATGCGTTCTTTATGTCTAGGGTTTCAACCAGGCAGTACTTCTTGGAGCCACTTCGTAAGAAGCCGATAGCATCAACAGTGGATTTTCCTTTCCTAAAACCATATTGGGAGTATGACAAAAGTGGTTCAACTGCATCTTCAATTCCACCTTACCTCCTACGTGTTTGTTACAGTAGTACTCCCAGTACAGTGTACTGTGGTCCGTATAAACTTCGGAAACAATCCATGACTTATTTTGCTTTGCGAGTAGGCTACTAACAAAAGTAACGTCGACGATTGAGGTTGCTTCTCCTCTATTGAACGTGGGCTTGTCTCTGCTATTCAGTAGTACTATATCTATTGTAGCCATTGCTTCCACTAGTGCCTTTCCTTTGGCATTTGTGGTTCTACTCCCCCAATCAGTTCCCCAGGCATTAAACTCTCCCGCTATTGCTGCTGGATAATTCTTTTATGCATCTTTAAGTAATGCGTCCAGTAGATCGTTAAATTCTTCTAACGATAGACTACGCGGGGCATAACAACTATTGAAATGTATTCCATCTACTTTAGCCTTTACAAATCTATTTATAGTCTTATGGCTGGTACTTTGAAAAAGGCTCTTAGGCCTGTATAGCGGCCTTGAAGTCTTTGGCAGTAACCTATAACCCACTGTCTGGATGTTTATAAGGTTCTGAGATTACAACAAGGTCCAACTTTAACTCCCGTGTTGTCTGCATTAGTAGATCATGTGCAGCCTCGCAATGGTTGAGGTTTATCTGCGGGCATTGTTCCGGTTTTCTCACCGCCTGGAGAGCTTTCCCGAAGACAGGACATTTTCCGGAGCCTGCAATATGTGTACGGTCTTCCGTAATTCCTTCTTCGAAACAAAGAATACATTTGGCTTCTTTAACACTGTCAGCAATCTTATGATCATCCTCACCACATTTTATACAGCATTTCGACTTATCCACTTTGTTGCACTTACTTGCAAGGTGATGATGAGTGCACCAGCTTTCTCTCGGTTTGCAATTGCCTTCTTTTTGGTAGGCTTCTTTTTGACTTCGGTCCATTTAGTTTCGGATTTCGCTCTTTGATCCAGTACTAATGGAGCTGCTTCTTTTCTCCTTATATTCGTGTCTCTTATTTCTTGTTCTGGGGAAGTACGTTCTTTCCTCTTTACTTTACATGCTCTCCTATCCTTCAGTGTTCTCATTTTGTTGTTCTCCTCCACTTCAGTATCTTTTGCTGTAGTCTCAGAAAAGGTTCTGAAGAGTAATGGCGAGGTTTGCACTTCTACAGTGGATGTAAAAAGGTCTTGCTGCTCCATTATACCGATCATTTTCTTGTACGAATTACCTAGCGAGGCTACGTACTTTTGAATTTCACCGTGTACATTAATTTTCCCTTTTATGAACTCAGAGCAACGATTGTCTGTTCATGTTTTTCTAGCACTTCCTTTAGTTCCTTCTTGTTGCTATTTGCTTGTTTGTAAGTTATTTGTAATTGTATCCATGTTGTTCCCACGAGAACCTAGGTAATTATTCAGTCCACTTCAGCAGAGCCCCGGTTGTCGAAGTAAGGCCACTAATTACGCCTGAGGTTGGACCAGGTACCCTCAGGGGAACGCTCGCGACGACTATCCCTGTCGCCTTCCAGGGTCGTCTGGGCACGCTAGACCACTGACATCGGGTTGTGTTTTATCCGCGGGCGCTATTTTATTTCACCTCTACTCAGTGTCGTCGAAACGATCCTCGGGATGTCCCCTATCCGGAACCTTGGGGACGCGCCACTCAGCAGTTCACCGCAGCTGGTGGTGACGCAGCGTGTGTGTGTGTGTTTTTTTTGTGTGTCGACCTACCCACTACTGTCGCGCGACCTGCTGCACTTCCCCTGCATGTCCCCTAGAGAACCTGGGGTATTTTAGTTAGATTTATAGACTTATCTGTTTACAGGTGCCAGCGTTCTTGTTGGACATGATCGGAGAGCCAGACCTGCCGAACTCGGATGGGCAAGGATGTTCCTACTGCGGTGGTCTTGGCCACAGGATTACAGGTGGGTTTTTTATACGAGCAGTACATCTTATGTAAGTGTTTGACGACCCGTGTGGCAAAGCGGTTACCATACCGGTCGCGCAATGGGTCCCGGGTTCGATTCCCGGCTAGACATATCTGAATGATGAGTTTAGATTCCTGTTCTGGGTCTATAGAATCGTAACTATTTATTGAAGTGAAACTTCTTTATCGGGGTTGGAAAAAAATTTAGTGTAACATTTTTTCGTTACACGCCATCTTTTTCTGTTACGCGCCATCTTTTTTTTCCGTTACGCGCCATCTTTTTCTTATCCCTACCACGCGTGATATTAGATAGATTATTAACTTTATTTAACCAATTTCTGTAAAGTTGCATATAGTAAATTATTTTTTGAAAAATAACGTCATAAAGAAGTTTCACTTCTTACGAGTGTACGCTAGTAAACGCACACATTTTTTTTATACGAGCATGCAGTACATCTGATGTAAGTGTTTGACGACCCGCGTGGCAAAGCGGTTACGATACCGGTCGCGCAATGGGTCCCGGGTTCGATTCCCGGCCAGAGGTATCTGTTGATGAGTTTAGATTCCTGTTCTGGGTCTATAGAATCGTAACTATTTATTGAAGTGAAACTTCTTTATCGGGGTTTGAAAAAATTTTGTGTAACATTTATTCGTTACGCGCCATCTTTTTTTTCCGTTACGCGCCATCTTTTTCTTATCCCTACCACGCGTGATATTAGATAGATTATTATAGATTAGATTATTAGATAAAGTTTAATAAAAGCCTTTTATTAAACTTTATCTAATTTAACTTTATTTAACCAATTTCTGTAAAGTTGCATATAGTAAATTATTTTTTGAAAAATAACGTCATAAAGAAGTTTCACTTCTTACGAGTGTACGCTAGTAAACGCACACATTTTTTTTATACGAGCATGCAGTACATCTGATGTGTTTGACGACCCGTGTGGCGGAGCGGTTACCATACCGGTCGCGCAATGGGTCCCGGGTTCGATTCCCGGCTAGACAGGTATCTAAATGATGAGTTTAGATTCCTGTTCTGGGTCTATAGAATCGTAAACTATTCATTTGATCATGTGATGATCTTTAGCAAAGTTGTTATTCATGCTCTCACGAAGGTTTCTGGTGTTTTTTTGTGATGGCGTAGCAACGCGCGCACAATACAGCTAGTGTTAAAAAATAGGGTAATTCAGCTAATATATGTTGTTTTCAGAATGTCCGAAACTGGAGGCTGTTCAAAACAAGCAAGCGTCGAATATCGGGAGGCGAGATTACCTGGCCAATACTGCAGCAGATTACTAACAGCATACTACAAGCATTTTATATGCTATTTTGTTACCTTCAAAATATCGTAAAAAAATAATTACAAAAAAAATATTACCCTCCTTAGGCAATCGGTTAAAAAATTTAAGTTACTTGAAAACAACCATTGTTTAAGTTTTATGCTATAACTAGCTCTTGCCCGCGGCTTCGCCCGCACGGTCATAGCGAATTAGCATTTGATAGCGTGATTCAGAACTTGCAAGTGAACTGGAACTAAAGTGAGTCTGGGACTAAATATGTATCGACTAACAAAACATCGATATTCTCATGGGAATGAGAGAGCACGGTAAAAAGTGGCCTACGTCACTCTCCGCCCTCCTAACTATCTCCCAGCATATAAACCATATTATATAAAAGCTATGTGGCGACGTGAAAGAGGAACATCTGTAACATATATACAAATGTGCACCAATTCGCACTAGGCCAGCGCGGTGGACTATGGCCTAAACTTTCTCATTCGGAGAGAAGACCCGTGCTCAGCAGTGGGACAATAATGGGTTAACGAGAGATACAAATGTGAATTATTCTCGTACAAGGGTCTGATTCAATCCATGTTGTTCTATGAAGTTGTGACGATATTTAAGTTTTTAGTTTTAAGTGTAACATGTATTTAGCTGTAAGAACTGTAAATAAAGTCTGAAGAAACAAAGTGTTTTCTTAGTGAAGCTCTATATATAACAAAAAAAGTTTCCAGTGTCTGTACATCACATATGGCTACTTCAAAAGAATAAATTTAAATGAATTTAAATTAAGAAAATAGTGTTAAAAATTTCAATGAATATAAATTAATAAGTGTGAATAAAAAAAAAAAAAATATTTAAAAAAAAGCGTGGGGTGCATGGTGTCAATGGTTATAGATATTTTATTGACAGATATGAGTAGAGTGATTATCATTTCGATAATATCTTAAAAAGCACCCCACGCTTTTTGTAAAATAAAATATTTTTTTTTTATTCACACTATTATTAATTTATATTCATTGAAATTTTTAATACTATTTTCTTAATTTAAATTAATTTAAATTTATTTCCTATTTTTTAGTTCGGTTTTGTATAAAAAGCGTGTTTTTTAGTTTTTTTAAACTATTATTTGTTTTCTACTTCTTAGTCAAATTAAAAAATGGAATAATTTTATCAAATTAGTGTATTGTCATCGGTCCTCAATAAATGTACAAAGTTTAAACGAAATCTGACCGTTTAAAGTGGGTCAAAATCGCGCCCAAAGAAGTCTGTTACAAATAAATATACAGGTGAAGCTAATAAAAAGGGCCACAACTCGAATAGACCTAATTTTACATGAGAGCCATTTAGTTTTGAAAATCAATTCTTGTATAATTGCTCTGTAATTTTAAATCAGATAAATATGTGTTATACACTGTTAGAAAGGTATTTTTATTCTTCTTCAAATGGTTAATTCGGATATGGTTATTTTTTCTAAAAATAAGTTGAATATTTTTGATTTGATTTTGTTTTAAAGTAGCGATATATTTATTAAAAAATATAGTTTGGAGGACTGAGAAATAATTATATAGATCTCCAATTACTATTTTTATATTTATTTTGTGTTTAAAATTACATGGAACCAAAGCAACTGAATTTAACACTTGTTTATTTTGTTAAAATGTAAACCCATATATGTACTCTATTATTTTTCTTTTATAAGATTGAAGTAGCAAACAAGTGAGCAGTCCACCAGATGGTAAGTAGTCACTGCTGTATGGA